>CM076583.1:976444576-976680283 GCA_034641835.2 Pinus albicaulis
TGTTTTGGGAGGTGATTTCTTCAGTGGAGGAGCCATTATTTCATCCAAAGGATCTATTGGAGAAGAGTTGTAGGTTTCTACATCAACTTCAACCATGTATTCTCATTTCTGTTGTTTCAACATACCTTTAGCCCGGGGATGCAACTTACATTGGCACATTGTGTGCATTTTCCGGAAACCCTCCTGGGTTGTCTAGGAAAGCTGATCTAGTGCCCAGATATATATGTGTAGTATCTATTGAGACCTATATCAGTATTTTTATATTATTGTATAATCTCCAGCTGTAGTTATGCTTAGTATGACTGCACTGTAGCAGCCTCTTCGACATTTATATAGCAACAACATCTCACTTTTGAGTGTTTATGCATTGGAGGCTTGTGTGATCACATTCTATGATTTGTGCCTCATTTTTTTGTAATTATTTTCTGCATATATGATAAAAAATATGGCTCCTTATTGGTCTCATTGTTTCATGTGTTAAATATTTTCTGCTGCTTTCATTTTATGCACTATGTTCCTGCTTTTCCCATTTGGGAATATTACACGAGAACATAAAAAAAATATACAAAGAGATTTTTCCCTAGATCCCAAAACCAGGAATACCATATTGATTTTGAATTATATTCATTTCAAGGTTAAAATACATATATATGCATGTCGAAACATTCATAAACCCAAATCCATTAACCCTGGATTAGAACATAATCGTAGTTCTCTTGACCAGATCTACAAAATAACATAGGCAAAAAACCATGATGCCCAAAACCATGTGTCAAAACCATGTGAAAAACCATGGGTAGGTCAACCCAGCATCCTTGGGTTTCCCCCGATCCTTCAGTCTACCCAACTATTATTTGGTAGAAATAAAAAAAAAAAAATCTCGTGGCACTTCCAATGCACCTGACACAATGTAACAACTCCTAGTGCTAGTTGTGGAAAGAATATAAGACATACCAAACATTCTCCCACTTTTTATTTTCTTTCCACACAAGGGTCTGTAGGAGTGCACAAGTCATTTCTACCAAGCTACAGTGCCCATTATTTCTCTACACCAAGAAAAATTCTCAGTGCTCATAGAATTTTTCAATGCATCTGAAACATTCTTCAAAATGTCCACCTTCAACAACAACACCTTTTTTTCTTCAACCATATCCCTCACAAAATGATACTAAACATCAATGTGCTTTGTATTTGAATGATAATCAGGGTTCCTTGCCAAGAACATTGCACTTTGGCTGTCATAGTCTATCCTTATAGCTCACCGTACCAACCCCATAATTTAACATAATATCTACAACTAAAATTCTTCCTTTCTTTCATGAGTGGTTTCCATGTATCCAACCTCTGGAGTTGAAAGTGCCACTATAGACTATCTCTTGCTCATCCAACTGGCTGCTCCTCCAAATAGGTTAAACACATACCCACTTGTATATCTTCTTCATTCTAGATCTCTAGCCCAATTTACATCAAAAAATCACATATGTCCAAAAAAATTTCCAATACTGGTCTTCCTTGGTAGCACAAAACATAATCACTAGTTCCACGCAAATACCTGAAAACATGCTTCACTATTTTCCAATGCTCCTTCGCTCATTTTGACATAAACCTGATAAATACTCCCACTACATATGCAATGGGTGGTATGGTACAAACCATTACATACATCAGGCTACCAACTGCACTCGCATATGGAACATGGGACATGTCTTCTTCCTCTTTCTATGTCTTGTGACATTGTTCAACACATAACTTTACTCCTACAAGAATAGGAACCTTCATCGGTTTTCTATCCTACATATTAAAACTATGCAATATTGTCTCAACATACTTTCTCTAGTTTAACAAAAGCTTCCTTTTTTTCCCAATCTCATTTAATTTCCATGCTCAAAACATCATTTGCAACACTAATATTCTTCATGTCAAATTTAGAGGGCAATTGGTTCTTAAAATCTTGGGTAATTTATTTATCATTTCCAATAAAAAACATATCATCCACATACAAGAAGAAATAAATAGCATGGTCACCAATTATTTTAAAATACACACTGTTAGCTCCCCGTAATTTGCTAGATTGGTTGAGATACAAATGGATAGGGGCAACATCAAACCAAGCTTTGGAATCCTAGGACCTAGCCTTCCTGGATTCAGAGAGGGATCTCTCAAGTAGGTGCAAAGATATGAGCTTATTTGTTGATTAGGGTTGATTTTAGGCTAGATGTTAAGTGCAGGGTATCTTGATTGTTTTTGGTTGGTTACGATGCTCAGATAGATTTATATAGAAAACAAGGAATATTTTTAAGTCATTGGGCAATGGAGTCAAACAAGGTCATGAATGAGTTCATCAATGGTGTCAAAATCATTTGCAAAGAAATTTAACTTGGTTGGTGGATCTTTAAGGTTGTGAAGGATCATGAGATGGACATTAAACTTGAGAACAACAAGCTAATAAAGGGTAGAAACAGAATCCTTTATATACTTGTAAACTGAGGGAGTTAGAAGATTTATAAGCATAGCAAGAGAATCAAAGGCTTAAGAAAATCTGATCCATTTGATTTCAGACTAAAAGCAGATAATCAACCAAGAAAACATTCAGATAAAACATAGAAAGGCAAAACTTATTGAATCTTTCATGGGTTTTATCATCAAGAGCAGGAAAAACATTTAAGTTGCACAAGTAAATATAACCATAGAAGAAGAGACAAACCCTAGCATCCACAATGACAACTATGAGAGTTCCTTGAGACAATTTTAGCTAAGTAAGGCAAAGAGCATGATTAAGACAAACTTCTTTGACAAATTATAGGCAAAGCTGCTTCAAAAGAGGATTTCAAGAACAGAGTATTTCAGAAGTAACAATATGCAGGGCTAGCCATAAATCATAATTGATACTAACTAAGCTAAATCATTCAAGAAAATATTCAAGCCAAAAACTTATTAGAGAGCAAAAGATGGATTCTCTAACATATCTTAAGCAGAGGAAAAAATTTAGGCAGTGAAGGAAACAAACAGATCTAAGGTGCCATCAACAAGCATATCTTAGTCTAAATTTTTTGTCCTACTGCATCATATATGGATGGAAAACATATGAGAAACTTAGAAAGCATTAACAAGAGAAAAAATCACCATCAACCAGGCCTATGGATCCTGCAAACAGTCCTTCTCCATCAACAAGTGAATCAGATCATTCATAAGCTCCAAGACATCAATTTCTCATCAAAGGCTTCAAGGGACTATGTATTACTTCAGCATAAGTCATCAAAATCCAACAAAATATACAATAGCCTCATGCTCTATTAATGGATAAAATGAGGAGGTGGAAACCCTACGAGGCTTCCAGAAATCCTAATTTAGCCATAAATGTCATAAATGTGCTTAATGACCATGCAAGGCCCAAGACACATAAGAGATAAGATAATAAATGAAAAACATCAAAACATAACTCCCAAATCAAATCAGGAGTGATTTTCCCCAAAAAAACATTAAAAAACCAATTTTTCATTAATCAGTGTCTTTTGTTGACTTTTTGGCAAAAGACAGTCCAGGGGCGCAGTGCCATATCAACAGAAAATGGGGTCTGTTACAGTTGAGTTTTGGACCCCTTCCCGACATCGGATTTTGGCTCGTGATGGCTCGTTGGAAATATTAGAGAGTATACTTTCTAGAAATACTTTAGTTGTGATTAATGGATTCCATTTACCTACTCAAAAATCCAATCTCCCATGATTGCTCAACGCGCAGCGCCAAGCCTGAAAAGGAGGCGGAAAGGTCATTTTTAAGGTGTTTTTTTGACCTTTTGAGGAGGATAAAATGTTCCAAATGATATAAATGTTTTTGGGGAGACTGCTGGAGACATGAAAAACCCAAAAATGTAAACTTTAGCAGCTAAGGATGCCCCAAAAAAGAGCATAGCGCCTAGGGTGATGCGCTCCTAGGGGCCAAAATTTGGAAAAAACAAAAAGTGTTCGGATTTTCTTCAAACTTGGTGGAGAGGTCCTTCAAGGGTTTGGATAAGCCTATAAAAAATCTTGAGCCATGTCTCTGAGTTTTTATTGGTCTTTACCTTCTTTGAGTGCTCTAAATTCATTGCCTCCTTACTGATTTTTCATTGTCACTTTGTTCCTCTTTTTCTTCACTACCCTCTTGCTCAGCATGAAAATCACTCTCTTCTTTGTCTTCACCATCTTCTTGTATCTTATATTGCTACCTTTAGTGTTGTTGCCTTGGTTTTGGAGTTGATCATCAACCTCTATATCTGTTTCACTTTGGCCTTGTCCTTCATTGATGTCTTCTTCTTTGTCATTTCCTGCCTCGCCAAAATTAGTTTCAGCCTCATCATCTGCTTTTTCTTGTGCTTGATCTTTCATCTCCTCAGCATATTTCTTGGTTGCTTTACCTTTATCACCTTTAGAAACTTTGTCACTGTTTTGTACTTATCATTGTGCTCACTAACATGTTTATGTACCTTGTTTTTCTTGGATGTAGGGCACTCTCTTGCTGACTGTCACCCTTCTTACTTTATCCATTGTCCTTTGTGTTTTCACCTTGCTCACTATCAACACTTTCTTTGTTTTCAAAAACTGTCATTTTCATTTTCCTTCTCTATGTTATCATCATTTTCTTCATGTAGCTATGTACTTGCCTCCCTTTTCTCTTTACTCTCTTCACCATATTTTGTCCATCATTGTTGCTGTCATCATCTGTTCCTTTAGCTTTGTCTTTGACTTACTTATTCTTCTTTAGACATGGTGGTTGGCCTAGGGTAAAAGGATTTTTAGCTTGGTGAGGGCCTTCGGGTTCAGAGAGGGAATTTGAGTGATGTGAGGGAAAACTTGGGAAAATGGGGGAAAGGTGGAGAAATCAAGGAGTTATCTAGAGTTTAGAAATAATTTTGCTGTCACGAAATGTCTTTACAACCTATGACAAACTCTTAAGCTTGCAAACCCTAACTTGGGAGGTCAATATTTGATTTTTGTGCGGCTTACGGTTTGGTCTCCTTAGGTCAAGAAATGGCTTCTTAGATTATGAAAATAATATTTGGAGAGTGATAAAAAGGAGTTACTAGCCTTATTTGACTGTTTGTAGAAGATTTGGAGGCAAAAACTCAAAATTTTGACCTTTTTTGAGAAAATTAGGCCAAAGACTGGCTGTGCGTAGCGCCTGGCTCCAGGTGCGTAGCGCAATGTTATTTAACACTGCACCTACCTCCTCTGTGCGCAACGCCAGGCTCTAGCCTTGAATTTTGTGTCCATTTACCTATTCAAAAAATGATTCTCCCAACACTGGTCAAAAAGTGTTGAATGATGGTGCAGAAATGTAGAGTGTTGGTGCAGAAATGCAGAGTGCCGGTGCAAACCACTTTTGAATGCCTTCCTAAATTCCAAATTGAGCTCATGATATCTCATTGGAAATATCTTGACATCTAGTTGTCATTTGACTCATTAAGCAAGTCATTTGGACACTTCAGCTGTGAGAAAAACGGATTTTCCCAAGGTCACTCCAGAAGTTCAGAATTTCTCCCGTGACACCTGTATTTTTGACATTGATCTCAAACCATGATACCTGTGTAAAAAATGAAGGAGGTTTATCTTCTTGGCCTTATGATGGACAAAAACCTCTCTCACTTTTGCCAAATTCATCTCTTTTTGTTCAATAACACAATTTGAAGCAAAATTAGCCCTAGGTGTGACACATGGCTTGTCTCTTGGAATGAATTCTTGGAAAATGACGGAGGCATGATGTTTATGAGCTGGTATAGAATTATTATTTTTGAAATGATCTATCAAATGGATCCTTTTCTCCTATGCCTCTTTTTCATATCAAACCCTAGCTTAGTTGGAAGAGGAAATTAGGGTTTGGTGTAGGGGATTTAGGACTGCCTTGCAGAGGGAGGGGAATGAAGGGGTTAAGTGTTGTCTAAATTCTTGGGGAAATTTTAGGGGATAGGGATAGATGTTAGGGAGTAGGGGAAAGTGGAATTTCAAGAATTGAGTGAGGGGAAGGGGTCCAAAAGGTCAAAACACAGGCCTAGTCTCAAAAAGTGTCAAATTGTGGCAATAGACTAGGTTTTGTAGGAAAATGATGATTTTGAGGGATAGGAGTGATGGGGAGTTTTCGTGAAGGTATATTAAGAATAGGATGAGCTGTAAGAGAATCAAGATACAAGCCTTGCGGATGATTTAATCATGGAGGTCATGAAACCAAGAAAAATGCCCTTAAAAACCCTAGATAGGCAATGGAGGAGTTTAGGCAAAACAAAAATAGAGGGCTAAGGCAAAAGGTGGCGAAACATAGTGATAATGAGTGGCATGAGCCCATGATGGGTCTTCTGGGACGAGTGAGCTGAGCTTGGCATGACGGAATGATGAAATAGTGAAAAATTTATCCTAAGGATAATGAAGGCCGTGAGATTTCTAGAACTCACAATGTTCATGAACTTTGTTTCTAGAAATCTAGAACCGATACTTAGTCATCTTTAGATAGTGAAAATTATGGATGAATAACAGTGGCTCCACTTGGGGAGGGAAGCTCCTTTTCAGGAGGTGTCCAGAACTTTCAGATCTCTTGGTTTATGAAGACTAGTGCCTCATCCATTGGGCATATTTTTACCTCTTTCACTTGCTGATGCTTGCTTGAAGCTGTGATCTTAGTAATATGAAAAAACATGATTAAAATCAACATCATCTCTACCTACCCAACCTACTTGCCTAACATTTTTTCTTCCTTGGGTGCATTTGAACTGGCAAACCCTTGACATTTTTCTTTTTTGAAAACAAAAATCAAACTATACAATTGTACCCTTATCTCTTCCAAGAGTTCAGATTAGGCTAATGAACTCTTTTATTCTCTACCTAGTCTACTCATTTTTCAAGATTAAGCTGTTTGAAAAACTTTATTCTCTATCCTACTAACATGAAATTGAAACATGAGTAAACCAGGATTAAGCTATCTAATTTATCATGAGCTGTGGCATTGAAACAAGCTGCACACAACCATTATTTTTATACCAAAAAAGAAAGAAAGTATAAGTGCAGTAATCCATCATTTGTTATGCATCCCTATCCTTCTCTTTGGTTCAGTTTTAAGCATGTGGAACCACCATTCTTCATTCCTAATCTATTTCTTTTGACAAGTCAAGTTCACATGATTTGACAAGCATATTTTTCACTAACTTATTAGCAACAAATTGAAAACATGTTCAGCCATGATTAGGCAAGATGACTGAACAAGAATTTTTGGCACAAGTAGTGGCATTTAGGTTTGCACACTTTCAACATCACTATTTTTTGGGTATGGGGCTGTACCGCTTTTCAAATCTTCCCTCTTTTTCTACCTTTCTTTGTTTTTGTGTTTTTTTCATTTTTTCCAAACAATCTAGAACTAAAAAGATGCTCACAAGGCTGAGCTTATTTTTCATATATATCTATCTATCCTAATCTAACCTACACATAATATACATTCATTTGGTGAAATCACTTTTCCAACACAACCAATCAAGCAGATGATTCCATGAGGGATTTTGTTTCAGCTCTTTGAGAGTGCTGAAGAAATAAAAATGCCACTTCCACCTTACTTTTTTTCGAACAGTAGTGCCTAAAATGTTCTTGAAATTATGCATCAAACTGCTCTTGACATGTTTTACTCCTTCTTCAAGTGCCTCTAACAAATGAACAAGGGATCTTGAAACAATACCCGGCTTAGAGGATTTGGGAGATAAGC
Source organism: Pinus albicaulis (assembly GCA_034641835.2). Lineage (NCBI taxonomy): Eukaryota > Viridiplantae > Streptophyta > Pinopsida > Pinales > Pinaceae > Pinus > Pinus albicaulis. The sequence continues at coordinate 976,452,293 of CM076583.1, forward strand.
TTGATCCAGGACTACTTCTTCCTTCACTTGGATAAGCTTAGGACTCGTTTGGGAAAGAAACTCATCCTCTTCCTCATGATCATCTGAACTGGTAGACTCATCATAGATTGCAATGTTGTCTTCAAGAAGTCCTAGTATGCTCTGATTTAGTGGATTGAATTTTGTGTGAGGACCATCATGTTGATGAGTAGGAGCATTATAATTTCTTAGGTGATAAATCTTCTTGAGAAGGAGGTGTAGCAACTCTTATGTGATTGTAAATTTCCAAGCCCTCATCTACAATTTGAATTTCAATGGGACTTGGTGGCTACAAATCTGAAGCTGAAGAAGATTCTGTGTCCCAAATGATTTCATCAACCATTTTAGGAAAAGGTTTTTCACTTACAACTTGCTCAAGAAGTTCTTTTTCTTTTCCAATTTCAACATCAAAACTGAAAGACTGCTGGTTTCCAATCATATGAAAATTATTTTTGAAGGACTGAAGTGAAGTAGAGCAAAGAGTCAGAGACTCCTCACTTACTTCTAAAGTTTCAAGGATTTCCTCATCAGTGTCATAGGTGACTTGTATTGGTTGATTACTTTTTTCAAGCTGATGATACTGATCTTCTTCCCACAAACCAACTACTGATTGCTCTGCAAAGTTAGTTTATGTTTGGAGGACATCATCATCAGATTGATCAAACTTTGGAAACTCATCAAAATAAGTAGTGTCACCAATCAAACATATTGGATTATCAGTTTTTTCTTCTTTGAATTTATTTACAAGTTCACTTTCTGATTTATGGTAGATGGATTTAGTAGGAGAAAGAACAGGAATGTTTTGTTTACATGAAGGCTTAGAGGGTGGTTGTAATCTCAACATCTGATCTATCTCTTCTTCAGTTAAAGGAGGAGGCATTTTCTGTTTTCTTTGGATTGGGCAACAATTGTTTTCCTTCTCTAGAGAAGACTGATTCTGAGGTTGGATATCTTCTTGAGCCTCATCTAGTAGGGGTGATGAATCATCACTTGTGCCTTAAGAGAGATCTTGTGGGTTTTCTTCTATACCTTGATTGATTTCTTCCTCAACTAACTCAACTAGGCTATCATGATAGTTATCTTGAGAATGAAATTCATGAATGGATGTTAAGAGGTCTTCAGGATACAAATTTTCCAAATCTTCATCGCTATTTATAAGGTACTGTATGATATCCTGAGATTGATCACAACAATTTTTAGCTAATGATAGATATGGGCAATACCCTATATAGTGTTTATATAATACCTTGTGGAAATCCTTCAAAGAAAACAAGATGCCAGGTTCTAGCCATTCATACCAATTTCTTGCCTTACCTTCTAATGTTGCCATAAACATTTTCATGAGGCAGTCCTCGTGCCATTCAACCTTTAACCTCCATACATGTATATGAAAATTGATGAGATGTAACAAGGGGTCATCAACTTTTTAATCTTGAAAGATAGGTAGGTTTTTTAACCAATTTATTTCAGGCATTTTATGTGGGAATCCAGGGATATGATCCCTACTCATTGGGGCATATCTTCGTTGTATTCTTGGATCCATGTTTGTAAATAAGAAATGGTCACTAAATCTTTTCAACCAATCTAGAGTTCTCTACCAGTGGAGTCTTTAGGTCTTTTGAGAGTTGTGGAGTCGCCAGGTGGAGGGTTTCAACTTTGTTGTCCTCCATCAGCATGATTGGGATTGCTTAATGCATTCCCAGGGGAGTCTATGAGAGCTAGTGGGGTCAACAGAGCTACTGAAGACCAGTGGAGTCACCAGGTGGATGATGTTTATTGTTTTAAGGATGTTCTTGTTGTCCACCATCAACAACTAAATACCAATCTAAGGATTTTTGTGAGTTTTCTGAGATCTAAGGAATACTTAGTTTGTCACTAACTCAGAAGGTCCCACCGTGATGGCCAATATGTTGGTGTAAGCGGTGGGATAAACCCACAAGATAGTACTCTTAAGCGTTTTTTGAAAGGTTTAGGGAAGTCCAAGTTTGTTTATCACTCAGAGTCCCACCGTGATCGCCGTTATGTTAGCTCCCCGTAATTTGATAGATTGATTAAGATACAAAGGTATGAGGTAACATCAAACCAAGCTTTGGAATCCTAGGACTTAGCCTTCCTGGATTCGGAGAGGGATCTCTCTAGTAGGTGCAAAGATGTGAACTTGTTTGCTGATTAAGTTGATTTTAGGCTAGATGTTAAGTGCAGGGTATTTTGATTGTTTTTGGTTGGGTATGATGCTCTGATGGATTTAGATAGAAAACAAGGAAGATTGTTAAGTCATTGGGCAATGGAGTCAAACAAGGTCATGAATGAGTTCATCAATGGTTTCAAGAGCATTTGCAGGGCAATTTAACGTGGTTGGTGGATCTTTAAGGTTGTGAAGGATCATGAGATGGACATTAAACTTGAGAACAACAAGCTAATAAAGGGCATAAACAGAATCCTTTATATACTTGTAAACTGAGGGAGTTAAAAGATTTATAAGCATAGCAGGAGAATCAAAGGCTCAAGTAAAACTGATCCATTTGATTTCAGATTGAAAGCAGATAATCAACCAAGACAACATTCAGATAAAACATATAAAGGAAAAACTTATTGAATCTTTCATGGGTTTTATCATCAAGAGCAGGAAAAACATTTAAGTTGCACAAGTAACTATAACCATAGAAGAAGAGACAAACGCTAGCATCCACAGTGACAGCTATGAGAGTTCCTTGAGACAATTTTAGCTAAGTAAGGCAAAGAGCATGATTAAGACAGACTTCTTTGACAAACTACATGCAAAGCTGCTTCAAAAGAGGATTTCAAGAACAGAGTATTTCAGAGGTAACAATATGCAAGGTTGGTCATAAATCATAATTGATACTAACTGATCTAAATCATTCAAGAAAATAGACAAGCCAAAAACTTATTAAAGAGCAAAAGATGAATTCTCTAACATATCTTAAGCAAAGGAAAACATTTAGGCAGTGAAGGAAACAAACAGATCTAAGGGGCCATCAACAAGCATATCTTAGTCTAAATTTTTTATCCTATTGCAGCATAGATGGATGGAAAACATATGAGAAACTTAGAAAACATTAACAAGAGAAAACTTCATCATCAACTAGGCCTATGGATCCTGCAAACAGTCCTTGTCCATCAACAAGTGAATCAAATCATGCATAAGCTCCAAGACATCAATTTCTCATCAAAGGCTTCAAGGGACTATGTATTACTTCAGCATAAGTCATCAACATCCAACAAAATATACAAGAGCCTCATGCTCTATTTATGGAGCAAATGAGGAGGTGGAAACCCTAAGAGGCTTCCAGAAACCCTAATTCAACCATAAATGTCATAAATGTGCTTAATGACCATGCAAGGCCCAAGACACATAAGAGATAAGGAAATAAATGAAACACACCAAAACATAACTCCCTAATCAAATCAGGAGTGTTTTATCCAAGAAAATATTAAAAAACTAATTTTCCATTAATTAGTGTCTTTAGTTGACTTTTTGGCAAAAAGCTGTCTTTGTGCGTAGCTCCATATTAGCAAAAATTGGGGTCTGTTGCAGCTGAGTTTTGGACCCCTTCCCGCCATCAGATTCGGGCCTGTGATAGCTCGTTGGAAATATTAGAGAGTCTTCTTTCCAGAAATACTTGAGTTGTACTTAATGGATGCCATTTACCTGCTCAAAAATTAAATCTCCCATGACTGCTCAACGCGCAGCTCCAGGCCTGAAAAGGAGGCAGAAAGGTAATTTTTGAGGTGTTTTTTGACCTTTTGAGGGGGACAAAATGCTCCAAATGATCTGAATTTTTTTATGGAGACTACTAGAGACATGAAAAACCCAGAAATGTAAACCTTAGCAGCTGAGGATGCCCCAAAAAAGAGCGTAGTGCCTAGGATGCTACGCTCCTAGGGGCCAAAATTTGGAAAAAACAAAAAGTGTTCGGATTTTCTTCAAACTTGGTGGAGAGGTCCTTCAAGGGTTTGGATAAGCCTATAAAAGAGCCATGTCTCTGAGTTTTTATTGGTCTTTACCTTCTTTGAGTGCTCGAAATTCAATGCCTCCTTACTGATTTTTCATTGTCACTTTGTTCCTCTTTTTCTTCACTACCCTCTTTCTCAGCATGAAAACCACTCTCTTCTTTGTCTTCACCATCTTCTTGTATCTTATCTTGCTACCTTTAGTGTTTTTGCCTTGGTTTTGGAGTTTATCATCAGCCTCTATATCTGTTTCACTTTGGCCTTGTCCTTTATTGATGTCTTCTTCTTTGTCATTTCCTGCCTCTCCAAAATCAGTTTCAGCCTCATCATCTGCTTTTTCTTGTGCTTGATCTTTCATCTCCTCAACATATTTCTTGGTTGCTTTACCTTTATCACCTTTAGAAACTTTTTCACTGTTTTGTACTTATCATTGTGCTCACTAACATGTTTATGTACCTTGTTTTTCTTGGCTGTAGGGCACTCTCTTGCCGACTGTCACGCTTCTTACTTTCTCCATTGTCCTCTGTGTTTTCACCTTGCTCACTATCAACACTTTCTTTGTTTTCAAAAACTGTCATGTTCATTTTCCTTCTCTATGTTATCATCATTTTCTTCATGTAGCTATGTACTTGCCTCCCTTTTCTCTTTACTCTCTTCACCATATTTTGTCCATCATTGTTGCTGTCATCATCTGTTCCTTTAGATTTTTCTTTGGCTTACTTATTCTTCTTTAGACATGGTGGTTGGCCTAGGGTAAAAGGATTTTTATCTTGCTGAGGGCCTTCGGGTTCAGGGAGGGATTTTGAGTGATGTAAGGGAAAACTTGGGCAAATGGGGTTAAGGTGGAGCAATCAAGGAGTGATCCAGAGTTTAGAAACAATTTTGTTGTCACGGAATGTCTTTACAACCTATGACAAACTCTTAAGCTTGCAAACCCTAACTTGGGAGGTCAATATTTGATTTTTGTGCGGCTTACAGTTTGGTCTCCTTAGGTCAAGCAATGGCTTCTTAGATTATGAAAATAATATTTGGAGAGTGAGAAAAAGGAGTTACTAGCCTTATTTGACTGTTTGTAGAAGAGTTGGAGGAAAAAACTCAAATTTTTGACCTTTTTTGAGCAAATTAGGCCAAAGACTAGCTGTGCGTAGTGCAGTGTTATTTAACACCTCACCTGCCTCCTCTATGCGCAGCGCAGGGCTTTAGGGGCGTAGTGCCTCTGCCGGTGCGCAACGCCCATTTGCAAAGGGCATTTGGAGGCCTTCCTGGTGTCGGAATGTGCTCCGTAATAGTTCGTTGGAAAGATTGTGGAGTATAATTTCCAATTTTTTTTTTTTTTTTGAATTTGGTGTCCATTTACCTTTTAAAAAACTGATTCTCCCAACACTGGTCAAAAAGTGTTGAATGATGGTGCAGAAATGTAGAGTGTTGGTGCAAAAATGCAGAGTGCTGGTCCAGACCACTTTTGGATGCCTTCATCAATTCCAAATTGATCTCATGATAGCTCATTGGAAAGATCTTGAATTTTAGTTTTCATTTGAATCATTAATAAAGTCATTTGGACACTTCAGCTGTGAGAAAAACTTATTTTCCCAAGGTCACTCCAGAAGTGCAGAATTTCTCCCATGACACCTGTATTTTTGACATTGATCTCAAACCATGATACCTATGTAAAACATGAAGGAGGTTTTTCTTCTTGGCCCTATGATGGACAAAAAAATCTCTCAATTTTTCCAAATTTATCTCTGTTTCATTAGAAACACAATTTGAAGCAAAACTAGCCCTAGGTGTGACACATGGCTTGTCTCTTGGAATGAATTCTTGGAAAATGATGCAGGAATGATGTTTATGAGCTGGTATACAATTATTCTTGCTGAAATGATCTATCAAATGTATCCTTTTCTCTTATGCCTCTTTTTCATATCAAACCCTAGCTTAGTTGGAAGAGGAAATTAGGGTTTGGTGTAGGGGATTTAGGACTGCCTTGTAGAGGCAGGGGAATGAAGGGGTTAAGTGTTGTCTAAATTCTTGGGGAAATTTTAGGGGATAGGGATAGATGTTAGGGAGTAGGGGAAAGTGGAATTTCAAGAATTGAGTGAGGGGAAGAGGTCAAAAAGGTCAAAACACAGGCCTAGTCTCAAAAAGTGTCAAATTGTGGTAATAGACTAGGTTTTGTAGGAAAATGATGATTTTGAAGGATAGGAGTGATGGGGAGTGTTTGTGAAGGTATATTAAGGATAGGAGGAGGTGTAAGAGCATCAACATACAAGCCTTGTGGATGATTTAATCATGGAGGTCGTGAAACCAAGAAAAATGCCCTTAAAAACCCTAGATAGGCAATGGAGGAGTTTAGGCAAAATAAAAATAGAGGGTTGAGGCCAAAGGTGGCGAAACATAGTGATAATGAGTGGCATGAGCCCATGATGGGTCTTTTGGGATGGGTGAGCTTAGCTTGGCATGACGGAATGATGAAATAGTGAAAAATTTATCCTAAGGATAATGAAGGCCGTGAGATTTCTAGAACTCACAATGTTCATGAACTTTGTTTCTAGAAATCTAGAACCGATACTTAGTCATATTTAGATAGTGAAAATTATGGATGACTAACAGTCACTAGAAAGCTCTTACAGAGAAAAATTTCCCTATTAGCTCAAAATTTGTATTGGATTTGTAGTTAAGAAAAGTAATTTAGTGTGAAATTGAGAAATTTTCATACATCCCACCATTCTAATCTTGTATAGGGTTCACCTATGTTACAAATGTTATCAAAGGCTTCACCATCATGGGCTTATAACTAGATCCAAGGGATAACACTGATGGTTGTTTCAATTCAATGAAAAGGGATTCATAATAGCTTTGAGGCTACATTAAAACCAAATAATTGGTTATTTTTCTTTGTTTCAACAAGTCTAAGAAATATATAAACTAGGAGTGAATAATGTTCAATAAAATATCACCATGGAAGATTCACAACCGTATCAAGACATCGAATTGGATGAGAGAAGGAATATTGAAACTTCCTCAAACATGGTAGAGACCATGAGAAATCTAAAAGTAGGATTTCAAAGTTTCAAGGTTAAAAATGAAAATATAATGAGAGCCCAAGAGGAACACCACAAATTAAATGTTTCCCTAATATAAATCTTGTTAAAATTTTAGAAACATCTGCATCAAAGACAAAGCTATCCTTCTAGAAAAAGGTTTCATAATGCTAGAGCTTAGACATCTAGTAAAGCAATGTCATCAAATTCATATAACAAATATCTAACTACTTCTTATAAATCATTTAGAAATGGCATAAAGTCTGCATATCGTACACATAATAGTGAGAAGCATTCTTGGAATTATTTTCAAGAAGAGTTTAGAAAATTTAAGTCATCTACATTTGATGGTGAGGTGAAGATAGGTGACGAGGCTGAAGTTTGGTTTATTGGGTTTAAAAAGTACTTTATTCTTCTTCATTTTTAATAATAAATATAAATATATGTATTAGAAAAATATGTGCTCATGGCACAACAATTTAAATTTGAGATTTTGAGAGTTGCCTCTGTATGATTTACTTAGACACGAATTTAGTCTATTAGCTCTTATATACTCATTTTCATTTACATACATCCACAAAATTATGTAGTTATAGTGTCTATAGAAAACTCCTAGAATTTTACAATATTTAGAAGTCATTCAAAAAAAGAAAATAAAAAGGTATATTAGTGATCGAGAATTATGATATTTTATTCTCGTGTCTATTTTAGGTATGGCACTGCTAAATCCATAGAGTATGTTGAATTTGCTATAGAGGATATGAGATGGTATCTATGTCCTCCTCCTCATTGAGCAAACTTAATTGAAGCCAAATGAAAGAAAAAATTAAGTATATCCTCTCACAACATTTGTATTTGTCATGTGACATCCCCTTTGGTTACCCCTTTAGTAAATATTGCTTTGAATTATAATTCATGTAACTAATATGGAAAGGTAACACATTGAATAGCTAAGGAGAGAACACATATTCAAATATTAAGTGGAGAAGTTGTTGGGGAAATGACCAAACTCATAGTGGATTTAATATGCCACCTATATTCTTGTAGGAATGGAAGGAAAGTCTTGTACATGCATTTCAATGTTGTATGGGAACTTTTTCACAAGGGTGAGGGATGTCTAGCTCTCGTGGGATGTGTTGGTATGGTAAACACGCAAGGGGAGCACAAGGGATAGAAAATAAGATAAAGGGTTTATATGCATGACATTGAGGAGAAATATTGGTGCAACGAAAGAGACATACCACGATCATTAGTGCTTTTCATGAGTTGAGGAGAGTAATACAGGGATTCATGGAATGAATATAAAATTACAACTCAAGGATAAATAGAGGGTTAGTTTGTAGGAATGTTGGTGGCATAACTAAATAAAGAAGCGAAAATTTGTTTTTAAGCACGATTTAAAATGGTTTAGGAAAGTCTTGTTGGGGTTGCAGGTGGAATCACTGTGGGATCCTTGGAATCCTATATGGTTGTTGAATTTCTAGATAATATGTCCTTGATAAATTCACTACTCAAGCTCTGAATTTGTCTTGTGGGTGGATATATGAAAGAAATATTACAATACAAATTAACTTATAGTTGGGAGGACAATTAAAGTCCCTCCTCTAGTTTCCAACATCTTAAAATTAAACAAATAAGTGTTTATCCTTGTAAATAATTTTATCATGAATTGATAATGAGTAACCCTATAATATTAATGGAATAATGTTTGAATGATTATCAACTAATTTCATGTACATCTATGGTGATTACAAACAGTTTGAGCTATGTGATTGTTGTCTTATTCCACTTGGGCCCCACCATTGTCTCTTTCAGTTTTTTAGTTTCGGCACAACTTACTATTTTTAGCAGATTTTTGGGTCATGAACTTCCAGAGCCATTTTGAGGCCCTAAACGATGTTTTTTGGGAAAACTGGGAGCAACATGGGTCCATTAACCAATATTTGTCACATCAAAAGTTGTAGTCCTCAGATAGATATTTCTAACGAGGTATGGTGCGCATCAAACAGAGATCATATGCCAAAGTTACGTCCCCGAGAAGTTGAAACACCAATTTACCCAAATGGGGCCCATAGTTTTGGCGCTTCATCTCCTAGGGTTAGGGTTTTGGATGTTTAGGGTTTTCCATTGTTTCTAAATAATAAATAGGTCCTCAAGATTGATTGTAACAGAGTTCAGAGGCCTATAGCCACCACATCTCTTATCAGAGATAAGCTACCAACACCCTAGCTAGTTTATTTTCATTCTGTCTGTAAGAAAATTTCAGTTCTTTGCAGGAGATCTTATAAAAATATTGCTCAAGGAGGCCCTCGAAAAACAAAGGAACACGATGATGGATAACTTTGCCTAGATCCTTCAACAACTGCCCACTGGCGGCGCATTTGCATCCAACAGCCACTCTGGGGGTGCGACTCCCTTTAAGGTACAAGTAAACTTTGACATTCCCATATTTGAGGGTCAAATAGATGCAAATTCCGTAGATAGATGGTTGAATATTTTAGAACGACATTTCTCAGTTCATGAATTTTCCAACGAGGAGAAGATTATTTTTTCACTCCTCAAAGCTACCCCCCATGTTAAGGACTGGTGGGAAACCTACTGTGAGAAAAAGGATGCCAGATAGAACCCTCTTCGTTCTTAGCCGTACACACTTGGAATTCTTTCTGAGACGCCATCAAGGAACAATACTATCTCATGGGGAGCTATGAGGACAAGTACATACAATGGACCACATTGCGGCAAAAAAGGGATCAAGATGTGCATGAGCTGACGAATCTGTTCTATACCCTGCGCACAAAGTTGGGTATCAAATATTCAGAGAAACATTTGGTGCTAAAGTATCACAGTTGAATGCACAGATACATCCAGGAGGAAATGGAGTTCCTCTACATCTCCTCACTTGGTACGGCATACTGGTTTGCTGCTAACATCGAGCATAAATTCAAACAAAAGAAGTGAGACTTTGGATCTGTGAATCAAAATCAAGGGAAAGGTGCCCCCAAATTACAGAAAAAAAAAGAGAAAGCCAAGGCATGGTGGCCCAAGACAACCTGCCAAATCCGCAAGCAAAGAACAACACTGCAAAGCCAAAGAAGGACATGGGAAAGTGGTGTGAGTTCAATAAGAGCTCCACTCACAACACAAGTGAGTGTCGGGCCAAGCAGTCGTTGTTGGCTGAGATGAGGGCTTCTAAATCAGATGCATGCTCTGACTCTGAATTAGAACCTGACAAGGGGAACGACAAAGGGAAACAGGTTATTGATGCAGAGCCCAATGCCACTGTTGCCACTGCGAAGATCTAGAAGGAGGAACCGAAAGATCTAGAGGAGGAGGAGTGTCTCTTCCACTCCCAAATGTGGGTAAAGGGTTCCCCGCTACAGGTCATTGTCGACAATGGGAGCCAAAAGAACCTCATTTCAGAAAACGTCGTGAAGCAGTTGGGCTTGCCGATAACTACACACCCACAACCATACACCATCAGGTGGCTTCACCAAGGATGGGATCTCCGTGTCAGCCAACAGTGCTGCCTTCCCTACAACATCAAGCCCTTCAAGGATGAGGTATTATGTGGTATTGCTCCTCTTTATGTTTGTGATGTATTATTAGGCCAACCATACTTTTGGAAGCAACATATTGTGTAGGAGTCCTGGCCTTGTTCTATTATTGTTACTTTGGGAAATAAGTTGTACAGGATACCAGAGGTACCATCGCCTACTGCTATCTCTTTGGTTACTGCAAAACAATGCAGTAAGCTCATTTCCAAAACTAGGAATTTTTTTTTCCTGATGATCCACCCTGAGGGCAAGAACAAGACTATGGCCACGACCTCCAAACATGGCTCCTCTACACAATAACAACAAATGGAAAAGGTTGTGGAGGAGTACGGGGACATCTTCACCTCACCCACAGGGGTGCCTCTGTTTTGTCAGGTCAATCACCCCATTGATCTAACCCCATGTGCGCTGCTACCCAATGGACCGATCTATCGGTGCTCTATTTTGGAGAACAATGAAATCAAGAGGCAGATTCACGAGCTACTGCAGAAGGTCACATTCAGCCGAGTTTATCGCCCTATGGGGGCCCGATCGTGTTGGTATAGAAGAAGGATGGGACTTGGAGACTCTGTATCGACTATCGGGCGTTGAACAAGATCACTATCCGAAATATGTACACGATCCCATGAATTTATGACCTTCTGGACCAACTCAAAGGGGCGAAATATTTCAGCAAGATCGACTTGAAGTCTGGGTATCACCAGGTACTAGTCGATCTTGATGGATGATCACCAGGTACCAATGATCCTACAACCTTCATGAGGTTGATGGATGACATCTTGCGACCATTCACCAACTCATTTGTAGTGGTGTACTTGGATGACATTATGATATTCAATAGACTTGGGAAGAGCACCTCCACCACATCTGATAAATCCTCCAAACACTGCGGCAACACAAGTTGTGTGCCAATTTGGAGAAGTGCACTTTTGGCTTGAAATAGGTTCAATATCTGGGATAGATTATTGATGAAAGGGGGTGCATCTGGATCCAACCAAGATCCAATTCATTAAGGATTGGCCAACTCCAACCACTCTAACAGAGCTTCACATCTATTTTGGTCTTGCTAATTTCTACCGCAGGTTCATGTTGGGATTCTCTCATATCACTTGGCCCTTGAGTCAAGTCACCAAGGGAGGAGCGAAAGCAAAATTCTTGGTCGGAATCTCAACGGAAGGCATTCATAGAATTGAAGCATCGCCTCTATTCTGCCCTAGTGCTCACATTACCAGACTAGCAGCAACCATTTGAGATTGAGATAAATGCCTTTGACTATGCTATTGGGGTAGTTATTACTCAATAGGAGCATCCAGTGGCATATCACAGTGAGACATTGTCTGACATAGTCCGCAAGTATCCCACTTATGACAAAGAAATTTATTTCATTGTGCAGGCTTGTCGACAATGGAAGCATTACTTTTTGGGGAAGGAAACAATCATCCACACAGACCACCGACCCCTGCAGTTCACAGTCGCCATCAAAAGTGGTCCACATATTTGCAACAATTTCATTTGAACATCAAGTACAAGAAGGGTAGCACAAATAATGTTGCACACTGCCTCATTCGACCACCGATCGTGGCGCTAACCACCATTCTCGACTCTTGTGGGCATGAGACTTCTGATTGGCTACTTCTCAACAAGAAAAATTCATAATTCGGTCACACATACAAGGCACTCTTGGGGGGTACGCAAGTTCCAAATTTTCACCTCTAAGATGCAATGTTATGTCACCTGGGACACCTTTGTGTTCCTTAAAGCGAGCGTGCCAATATGATATGGGAAGCACACTATAGTCAAGTCGCTGGGCATTTCAGGGTTGAGAAAACAATGGCAGTACTGCAGAATTATTTCTATTGGTTGAACCTTCGACAGGATGCCGGGAAGTACATCAGATCCTGCACTGCTTGCGCCATTGCCAAACCGACCATCTTGAAGCAAGGCCTCTATACTCTGCTACCTACCCCTAGTAGACTGTGTGAATCTATCTCCATGGATTACATGTCGGGCCTTCCTTCTACTATGCATGGAAACAACTGTGTTTTCGTGGTCATTGACATATTCTTGAAGATGGCCATTATGGCGGCCTGCAAGAAGAATATCACAACAGAAGCCACTGCTAAACTCTTCTCTGAACTAGTGTGGATTCACTTTGGGATCCCACGATCTATCATCTCAGATCAGGATAGAAGGTTCCTCGGCACATTTTTTTCCAGCCTATGTTCAATGTTGGACACCAAGCTCACCAAGTCCACAACTTTCTATCCCCAAACTGATGGAAAGACAGAGGTCGTCAATAGGATGATTATACACATTCTGCACATGTACAATTCAAAGCATCCATGCACATGGGATGAGAGCCTCCCCTATGTACAACATAGTTATAACTGGGCTCTCCACAGCTCAACTGGCCAAAGCCCCTTTCAGGTGGGCTTGGGATTCCAGCCACTATGTCCCATTGACATAGCCATGCCATTTGTGGCTACTCAGGCTGATTAGGCTCATGTCTAGTCTGAAGCTGACAAAGCGGACAAATTCATCGAGCAAATTCAGCACTTCAGCCAACATGTTGATGACATATTGGACAGAGCCAATGCTAAGTAAAAGAAACGACATGATCAACATCGAGTGCCACACAACTTCCAGGTGGGCGACAAAGTGTGGCTACATTTGCAGAAGGAGCGCCTCATTGGACCCCACTGCAAGCATCTCTCTCTCTGATATGGGTCATACACCATCACCAAGGTTGTAGGGAAAAACGCCTTCGGGCTTAGTATTCCACCATTCCTTGGTCTGCACCCACTATTCAATGTGAACCACCTTCGTCCCTACTTCCCACCTCTACTGGACACCTCTAACATTGCAGAACAACTCACACCAACAGAGTTAAACCCAGACTACATGGAACAGGCCACCATATATTGTATCATGGACATGCAATTCAAGAACACTCGCCAACAGAAGATCCAACTATATCGGGTTGTCAAAGCCGGCCAACTCCTGCACCAAGGCAAGTGGTTCACCAGGGACCAAGTTCAACAGAAGTTTCCTCATCTCATGGAGTAACTCAATGCAATGGGGACCATTGTTTATTAAGGGGGGAGGGATGATCCATGTGGATATTGGTGGCCACTCACATATTCCACTTGGGGCCCCACCATTGTCTCTTTCAGTTTTTCAGTTTCAGCACAACTTACTATTTTTATCATTTTTTCGGGTCCTAAACTTCTAGAGCCATTTTGAGGCCCTAAACGACGTTATTTGAGAAAATGGGAGCAATGTGAGTCCATATATTGATATTATTCACATTAAAAATTTTATTCCTCAAATATATCTTTCTAACCAGGTATGGTGTGCTTCAAACGGAGATTGTATGCCAAAGTTATGTCCCTGGGAAGTTGAAACACCAATTTACCCAAACAGGGCCCATAGTTTTGCTGCTTCATATCCTAGGGTTAGGGTTTTGGATGTTTAGGGTTTTCCATTATTTCTAAATAATAAATAGGCCCTCGAGCCTCATTGTAACACAGTTCAGAGGCCTGTAGCCACTACATCTCTTCTCAGAGATAAGCTACCAGTGCCCTAGATAGTTTTTTTCCATTATGTCTATAAGTAAATTTTATTTCTTTGATATTGATGCCAATGAAGTGTTATTTCTATAGCATCTTTATATTTATGGTTATATGTGTATTCTGTTGCGTTCCTGCATAGATCCGGACCAAAAGGTTGCAGAGATTGTCCATGTCAATAGATTGGAATATCTACGTCTTGGGAGATAGGGATATGGTTATGTAGGATGAAACATTACAGTTGTTGAAGTGAATAAGTCCATAATAGGAGACAAAAATATGGCACCATGAGACACAAATTCCATCGTTACTAGACGTTAAAATTGTTGGCCACCACACCCAGTTGGGAATGTGTGTTCCATTGTGCTTCGGTGCAAAGGTGGTGGGTACAAAGACATGTATATGCGATCGAAAGAGTCCCATGTAAAAATCCTATGAAATTATTCTAACATGAAAGTATTTAAATGCACGAGGGCTTGGGACCTTGGTGGGACCTGTTATCACTCTGCCATATTCCCAAGGCTGAAGAAGGAATCCCAACAGAGGTAACCACAGACCAAGCTTTTGACTTAGTAGCTAGCCCTACCAAGTCGGAGAGGGCTCTCTCCAAAAGGTCACAGCCAGGAGGGATGGAGAAATTAGGGTTTTTAGGCTACATATGAGTGCAAGGGGTTGTTTTGATTTGATTTTGGTTGGGTTATCACATGATGAAGAAATTAGGTCAAGGGAGCTAGGTCAGGAAAATGAGATAGGGTTGCAGGGATTAATGGGGAAAGGTAGGCACAAGGCTTATCACTTTAAATATGATTGTGATGGGATGGTTTTGAGACTGAGGATAAGCTAGGAAGAACATGGGAGATGTATTCTTCCTGGACAGAGGGAAAATGGAAAAACTATGATCAATTCCCCAAAACAGAGCATGAGCAAGCACATGTTCTGATTATCAAACTTGAAAGAGATCATACCATAGAGATGAATTGAACATGAATACACTACATTCTAACATATGAAACTGAATAAAATACAATGATAAACATCATAACACAATTATCCCAAAAAATAACAGCAACTCTTCTTTATTAACTGGCCAAAACTAAGTACAATAGTACCTTGATCAACAAGCTAACATCCAAATTGATTCCCACCTTTGAAAATGAGTCAAAAATGACATGATGTAGGCCTAAAACAACCTCTCCCAACCTCAGGGGTCGAATCCCTAAGTTGAGGAGCTGATCCACAGTAATCTGAACCGTTACCTAGAGTGTAGGGAGCTCTAAGTGACTCATTCCTAATTACATTCAACTGATTCATTATGACTCAATGATGACTTTTACCCTATGAATCTACCCCTAGGTAACTTATCCTTGACATAGTTACATTTAATTCCATCAATTACATAGGTAAATAAATCAATTTCTGAGATAAAGTCAAAAATTACAGTGAAAAACCAAAAATATCAACAAACTATCATTTGCGCCCTCTATCTTGCAGGCCACTTTTGGAGGCCTTCCCTGTGTCAAAATTCGGCTCAGGATAGCTCGTTGGAAAGCTTATCATGTATAATTTCTAGATCTTCTTTCATATTTCAAAATTAAGGTCATTTGACCCCTAAAAACGTCATTATATCAACACTGGTATTTGCACAACACCTAGGTCAAAACAAGGGCAGAAAGGTGATTTTTTGGTGGGTTTTTGAGTTTTTCACCTATAGAAACTGAAAACCAAGGCTGGAAACATGGTTTTATAAGATGAATTGGTCATTAATAATCCAATGGTACCTTTCTTTCCATCAAAAAGTTCCCCAATCATTTGCGTAGCGCCTAGGGCGCTCTGCAAATGAACAATTTTCTACTAAATGTTTGTCTCAAAAAACTCAGAAATTTCCAGATTTTGCAAAATTTTTTGGAAATGTCTCAAAATATTTGGAATGGATGATGATGATGTGGGTAGGCTTGGAGGGAAGCCTCAACAAGTATTTCCAATTTCTTCTTCTCTTCTTGGTTAGTTAGGGCTTCTATTTTTGCATTTGCTGCCTTTAGCTTTGCCCTTGTATTTCTTTCTCTCTTGGCAGAGTGCTTGGCCATTATACTTTGAATTTGGTTGTTTCTAAGTGGTCATTTATGGCCTATTTTCTTCTTCTGCCATGGTTTTTTAGTCAAAACCCTAGGGTGGTATGATGATGGTGAAGAGTGGCTTTTAGGAATAGGGAATGGGAAAGGAAAAATGAGGGAGATGGTGTAAGGGATTTATGTGTAATGGGGGAGGGGATAGGGAGTAGTGATATGATGGATTTTGGATGGGGAAATTATTCACAAGTTGGAGGTTGGGAGCCTAGGTAGTTGTAGCACCTAGTATTTAGGGTTTTGGCAGAAAGTTATAGGAATAGGGAATTTTTCAAGTGAGGGGTTTGGGAATGGGTTTTTATAAGTGTGGGAAGGATGCAAAGGGTAAAGGAGTGAATCTTGGGAGTTTCACAAGTGTAATTGGATACTAGGTTTTTTCCTCAATTCAAACACAAAATTACAACCTCAATTTACAATACTTCAACACATAAACTTATGAAAATGGTTTTTCATGGCATGGGCATCTTACTGGTTTGTTGGAGATCATTGAGTGAGTTGGTGGAGATTTGAAGGAAATTTCTCATCACTTGAACATTTTCTAGGGATTTCTAGTCATTTACGCCATGAAAAAATCATTTGCGCCCTTGACTAAGTATTTGTGGCCTTGCCTACACATTTGCATCCTTGCCTACACATTTGCGCTATCACTCTGTTATTTGCGCAACGCCTTTTTTCAGACCACATTTGGAGGCCTTACTGAGCTCCAAATTGAGCCCAGGATAGATCGTTGGAAATATTATCTTTTCTAATTTCCAAATATGCCTTTATGTTCAGAATTGACTTTATTTGACCTGTCAAAAATTGATTCTCCCAAGACTGGTCAAAATTTACAAAATGAGGGTGCAAAAATGCAGTGTGCTGGTGCAGGCAAATTTTGGAGGCCTTCCTTAACTCCAAATTGAGCTCATGATAGCTCATTGGAAATATCTATCTTTCTAGTTATTATTTGAATCATAAAGAAAGTCATTTTAACACAAAATATATGAGAAAAAGTGATTTTCCCAAGGTCCCTTCAGAAGTGTAGCAACCCTCTTGTAGAAACAGTATTTCTGACATTTCTCCAAAACCATGACACCTGTGTAAAAACATAAGGATTTTTTTTTTCCTTGGCCTATTATGGAGAAAAACCTCTCTCACTTTTTTCAAATTCATCTTTTTTTGGTTGGAAACATAGTTTGAAGCAAAATTGATCCTATGAGTGGCAAATGATTTGACTCTTGGGATGAATTCTTGAAAAATGATGGAGACATGATGTTTATGAGCTGAAATGACCTCATAATTACTGATATGGCCTAAATTATGCATGTTCTACTCAGAAGTCTTTAATTCCATAGAAAACCCTAGCTCAGTGGGAGAGGAAATTAGGGTTTAGTGCTTGTGGAGAATGATGATTTGGGCACCCTTGGGAAAAGACAACTCCCTTTGACATTTGATCAATTGAAGAACTGAAAAATCTTGCACTTTGACATTTGATGTGTTGGCATGTGAAACTCTGAGTTGGAAGCCTTGGGAACCAAGTACTTATTACATATTTAATGACATAAAATTACATAGAAAAAAATAAAAATTAGATATTCGTTTTTGAAATAAATATTACATCTTGGAATGAAACTCACACTTGAAATCAAATTACAACTATGGAAACCATATTGGAGATCATATTTACATGGTAAAGAGACATTATTTGGGATCACTCTCATACTTTTTTGACCTTATGCAAATGAAATGATGTTTTATTTGGACGTTGAAGAATGAAACCTAGAGACCTAATGAGACCTTGGATGACCTGAATCCATGGTTGACTTTGACTGTCATAATGACATAGTGAAATGAGCTTTCAAGAGTTATTTATACTCAGCAAGACATGAAGGTGGGTCAGAAAATGTGAAATTTTGAGGGAGAGTGAAGTTTTATGACTAGGGCTACAATCAATGAGTGAATTTTTTTCATGACCTAGTGGAATGATAAAAAAAAATCTGAGTGGGACCCCTAAAATGAATATGAAAATAACATTTTTTTTATCACTGATGGCAGAATGAAAATTATGACACTAAAATCGGCCTTATTGGGGATGGAAACTCCTTGGAGGTGTCAAGAACACCGTAGACAAAGTGCCTAACCATGTGGGCCAATACGGTAAAAAAAACTCAAACTGAAATGCATGACTAAATACTAACAACTCAATGACACAAACTGACTTTGAAACTGACTGAAAACAATCTAAAAAAAAATGCTCAGAATTGAGCTTATTCAACATACCTACTCTAACTGATACATTCATCACCTGATCAAGTGAAATGGAACAACCAGTGCAACCATGTAAGCATTCTGGATGCTAGTTGAATTCTCCGCAAATGCTTGCTTACGAGCAAGAAGAGAGAACTACTGAAAGGAAACTCCCATGAAATATTGTCAGCAGATTGAATCTTAATGAAGTTTCAAAGCATGAGCCCACCGATGACCTCAAGAATGCTGCAAAAGTATCTTCATAGGAATACGTATTAATTTCCAACCCATCTAATACATTACTGCTCTGCTCTAGGTAGTTTTCGTACCTTGAATATGAGCTTTCATATTTACCCTTATTTTCTTGATATGGCTGCAAATGTTTGGATGAGATTTGTAATGAGACTCTTAATAAACAAGACAATGAAGTCGGTTGTCAAATCAATTTTATATCAACACTCTTTTCAGGCTCACAGTTAGCTAATGGAGAAGGACTTTTACTGCAGATATCATCCAACACATCAGCTATTGGGTCATGAAAATTTTGAAAAGACTATTGCAACCTATTTTTCATTGGTTCTAATGAGACTACATGACTTTCTACAGGATGTTCATCCTTTTCTTTAGAGACATTATGAAAATTTTCCTTTAAAAATTGAAATTCTTCAAAACATAATGGTACAGAATCATCTTGCATCGTTTGATCATATGTTTCAATTTCCAAGCCTTCATCTGCAACCTAACATTGAATGGCATTCGAGGGTTGCAAATCTGGATCTAAGGAGGGTTCTATGTCGCAAATGATTTCCTCAACCAGTTCAAGATAATGTTGATCATTTATAGTGTTTACCATTCTCTTATAGTTTTCTTTTATTTTTACAAATGAGGAGAAACATAAGTGTAAGGAGCTCTGATCGAGAATTTCATTATCCTCTTGATTGTCAAGATAAAATATTAATGACTGTTGATTTATGATTGCATGAAAGTTATCTCTGATGAAATGAAATGAAGTAAAACAAAGAGGCAAACATCCTTCACTTAGTTCCAAATTTTCTGCACTTTCCTCCTCACTTCCATAGCTAATATGCATTGGCTGATCACTGTGTTCGAGCTGCTAAAAATGAACATCCTTCTCCCACAAACCAGCTGTTGATTGCTTTGCAAGATTAGCTTCTGTTTGGAGAACATAGTTTTTGTCATACTAATCATACTTAGGTAAATCATCAAAAGGAATAATGTCATCAAGCATGCATATCGGATCTACAGATCCCTCCTCTATAAGCTGATCTATAAAAATGATTTCTTTATTGTCCCTTAATGCATACATAAAGTAATCATTATCATATCTATGACAACTAGGATAGGAAGAAAAATGTTTCAGATCAACAACTTGTTTTTCTTCAATCAGTGAGACATGGTCATCTTGAGCAACAATTTCATGTCTCATGGTGATATTTTGCATCATTTCCTCTACTTTACTTACCAAAATGTCGAGCTTCACTTCTGAAGATATCAAGCATTCTTTCTCTATGTTTTCCCTTTCTTCTGCTTTCAAATTTAACCTTTTAACTAGCAAATTAGCTTCTACGGATATTGCCATGTCTTGCATTTTTTTGAGTGTTTTAATGTTCCTTTCTCTCAATCAAAATTCCATTTCCAGATCAAAGGCATTCGGGTAGTGTAAGAGGGCTGAACCAAGACGCGGTTTTATATCAGCAGAGATTGAATGGTATACTTGATTGAATCTAGCTGAAAAGTTTTGCACTGTTTCTCTTGGTGGCTTTTTCAAATTATCATATTCTTCTAAAATTAGAAAATGATTCCTCTTGATCACCCATTTATCAAGAACTTTTTTCACAAATTGATGGAACTAAAAAAAACTTGCAACTGGAAAGTTTTTGAACCATTCCTTGGCTTCGCCTTGAAAAGATAGAGTGAAGATCCTGATACTATCATCATATTCATCAACCTCAAAAAGGTCAAGAAAAATTTCAAAACTCTGAATGTGTTTCTCAGTAGTGATGTTACCATATCCTCCATCAAACCTGGGAAGATATTTGTAATAATTTTCAGGGAAATCATGGAGTATAAGAGGTAAGATGAGTGGTTTGTATCTATCTGGAATTTTACGAGGTGTAGGAGTATGTACAGAAACTATAGGATTAGTATTTATCTCTTGAGGTTCATCAAATTGAAAAAGGATATGCACAATTTTCACATTAGAGGTCTTGATCTTGATCAAAATCAAAGGGAAACTCGGTATTTACACTCTTCAAATAGGCGAAATCAAAACTTTGATCATATTTTTCATACAACAAACTGTGGAAAATTTTTAGGATAGTTTCAGGAAAATAAAAGAAGTAATTTATAAGAAAGCTTATTACATCTCGAATACAATTCCACTTTGAATACCTGACCTTTGTGTGAGATTCTTCCATTTTTCTGCTGGCAAGGTCGATCCTCCACTGGAGTCTGAGTCGCCAGGTGAATGGTTCAACCTTCATATGTGTCCAACTGTTGTTCACCATCAATAATTAGATCTAAACTTTGTCATTCTTTCCGAGGGAATATTTTTTTTTTTTCCCTAGCAACGACGCCAAAATGTTATCACTCTGCCAGATTCCCAAGGCTGAAGAAGGAATCCAAACAGAGGTAACCATAGACCAAGATTTTGACTTAGAAGCTAGCCCTACCAAGTCGGAGAGGGCTCTCTCCAAAAGTTCACAGCCTGGAGGGCTGGAGGAATTAGGGTTTTTAGGCTAGATATTGACTGTAGGGGGTTGTTTTGATTTTCTTTTGGTTGGGTTATCACAGGATGAAGAAATTAGGTCAAGGGAGCCAGGTCAGGGCAAATGAGATAGGGTTGCAGGGATCAATGGGGCAAGGTAGGAACAAGGCTTATCACTTTAAAAATGATTGTTATGGTATGGTTTTGAGACCGAGGAGAAGCTAGGAAGACCATGGGAGGTGTATTCTTCCTAGATAGAGGGAAAATGGAAAAACTATGATCAATTCCCCAAAATAGAGCATGAGAAAGCATGTGTTCTGATTATCAAACTTGAAAGAGATCATACCATAGAGATGAAGTGAACATGAATACAATACATTCTAACATATGAAACTAAATAAATGAAAATGATAAACATCATACCACAAGTATCCCAAAAAATAGTTGCAACTCTTCTTTATTAACTGGCCAAAACTAAGTACAATAGTTCCTTGATCAATAAGCTAACATCCAAACTGATTCCAACCTTTGAAAATGAGTAAAAAATAACATGATATAGGCCTCAAAAAACCTCTCCCAACCTCAGGGGTCGAATCCCTAAGTTGAGGAGCTGATCCACAATAATCTGAATGGATACCTAGAGTGTAGGGAGCTCTAAGTGACTCATTCCTAATTACATTCAATTGATTCATTATGACTCAATGATGACTTTTACCCAATGAATCTACCCCTAGGTAACTTATCCTTGACATAATTACATTTACTTCCATCAATTACATAGGTAAACAAATCAATTTTTGAGATAAAGTCAAAAATTAAAGTGAAAAACCAAAAATATCAGCAAACTGTCATTTGCGCCCTCACCGTGTCATTTGCGCCCCTATCTTGCAGGCCACTTTTGGAGGCCTTCTCCGTGTCCAAATGCGGCCCAGGATAGATCGTCGAAAATATTATCCTGTCTACTTTCCAGATCTTCCTTCAGTTTCCAAAATGAAGGTCATTTGACCCCTCAATGTGTCATTCTCCCATGATTGGTATTTGTGCAACACCTAGGTCAAAACATGGGCAGAAAGGTGATTTTTTGGTCATTTTTTAAGCTTTTCACCTATAAAAACTACAAACCAAGGCTGGAAACATGGTTTTATGAGATGCATTAGTCATTAGGAATATAATAGTACCTTTAATTCCATCAAAAAGTGCCCCAATCATTTGTGTACCGCCTAGGGCGAAACACAAATGACCAATTTTCTGCTAAATGTCTGTCTAAAGAAAAAACTCAGAAATTTCCAGATTTTGAAAAAAAAATTGGAAATGTCTCAAAATTGTTGGAATGGCCGATGATGATGTGGCTAGGCTTGGAGGGAAGCCTCACCAAGTATGTCCAATTTCTTCTTCTCTTATTGGTGAGTTAGGGCTTCTATTTTTGCATTTGCTGCCTTTAGCTTTGCCCTTGTATTTCTTTCTCTCTTGGCATAGTGCTTGGCCATTCTCCTTTGAATTTGGTTTTTTCCAAGTGGCCATTGATGGCATGTTTTCTTCTTCTTCCATGGTGTTTTATTCAAAACCCTAGGGTGGTATGATGATGGTGAAGAGTGGCTTTTAGGAATAGGGAATGGGAAAGGGAAATTGAGGGAGATGGTGTAAGGGATTTATGTAATGGGGGAGGGGATAGGGAGTAGTGATTTGATGGATTTAGGATGGGGAAATTATTCACAAGTTGTAGGTTGGGAGCCTATGTAGTTGTAGCACCTAGGACTTAGGTTTTTTGGAGAAAGTGATAGGAATAGGGAATTTTGCAAGTTAGGGGTTTGGGAATGGGTTTTTATAAGTGTGGGAAGGATGCAAAGGGTAAGGGAGTGAATATTGGGAATTTCACAAGTGCAATTGGATACTAGGGTTTTTAATCAATTCAAACACCAAATTACAACCTCAATTTACAAGACTTCAACACATATACTTATGAAAATTGTTTTTCATGGCATAAGCATCTTACTAGTTTGTTGGAGATCAATGAGTGAGTTGGTGGAGCTTTGAAGGAAATTTATCATCACTTGAACACTTTCTAGGGCTTGCTGGTCATTTGCACCATGAAAAGATAATTTGCGCCCTTGCCTACACATTTGCGCCCTCTCAGTGTCAGGATTTGTGCCCTCACTGTGTTATTTATGCAGTGCCTTTTTGCAGACCATATTTAGAGGCCTTCCCAAACTCCAAATTGAGCCCAGGATAGCTAGTTTGAAATATTATCTTGTCTACTTTCTAAATATCCCTTTATTTTTTAGAATGGACTTGATTTGACCTGTCAAAAATTGATTCTCCCAAGACTTGTCAAAAATTGCAGAATGAGGGTGCAAAAATGCAGTATGCTAGTGCAAGAAAATTTTGGAGGCCTTTCTCAACTCCAAATTGAGCTAATGATAGCTCATTGGAAATATATTTATGTCTAGTTATCATTTGACTCATCAATCAAGTCATTTTGACACTCCAGCAAGGAGAAAATTTGATTTTCCCAAGGTCACTTCAGAAGTGTAGCAACCCTCTTGTAGCAACTATATTTTTGACATTTCTCCAAAACCATGACACCTGTGTAAAAATTGAGGGAGTGTTTTCTTCTATGGACTATGATGTAAAAAAAATTCTCTCACTCTTGTCAAATTTATCTCTGTTTGGTCGGAAACATAGTTTGAAGCAAAACGGGCCCTATGAGTGGCAAATGATTTGACTCTTGGGATGCATTCTTGGAAAATGATGGAGACATGATGTTTATGAGCTGAAATTACCTCATAATTTCTGATATTACCTACTTTATGCTTCCTCTACTCAGATGTCTTTGATCCCATTGCAAACCCTATCTCAGTGGAAGAGGAAATTAGGGTTTAGTGCTTGTGAAGAATGATGATTTGGGCACCCTTGGGAAAAAATCCCTTTGACATTTGATCAATTGATGAAGTAAAAAATATTTCACTTTGAAATTTGATGTGGTGGAATGTGAAACTATGAGTTGGCAGCCTTGGGAACCAAGTACTTATTACATATTTAATGACATAAAATTACATAGAAAAAAACAAAATTACATCTTCGTTTTTTAAATAAATATTACATCTTGGGATAAAACTCACACTTGAAATCAAATTAAAACTATGGAAACCATCTTGGAGATCATATTTACATGGTAAAGAGACATTATTTTGGATCACTCTCATACGTTGCTGACCTTATGCAAATGAAATGGTGTTTTATTTGGACCTTGAAGAATGAAACCTAAAGACCGAATGAGACCTTGGATGACCTGACTCCATGGTTGACTTTGACTGACATTATGACATAGTGAAATGAGATTTCAAGAGTCATTTATACTCAGAAAGACATGAAGGTGGGTCAGAAAATGTGAAATTTTGAGGGAGAGTGAGGTTTTATGACTAGGGCTACCATTAGTGAGTGAATTTTTTGCATGACCTAGTGGAATGATAAAAAAAATTCTGAATGGGACTCCTAAGATGAATATGAAAAGAGTGTTTTGATCACTCATGGTAGGATGAAAATTCTGACACTAATAAGACCTAGGGCTAAGTCCAATTGGTAGGCACCCATTGGCTAAATTCGGCCATGTGGAAGACCACATGTGCATTAAATGAAATGGATAAAGTGATGACATGGCTTGTGAACAATATGACATGTGGCAAGAAAAACTGCCATGTGCCATGTTTTATGTGTGATATGTGGTATCTATAAGAGGCCATGTGAGTGTGTGATGCCAGTATGACATCAATAGAACGTCATTATGGACCATGGGAAGTTCAGATAATAACTTTTGCAAAGTTGACGGAAGGTGCGAGACAAGAATATTTCCCATCACTTGGAAGAGAGATTGTCATCAAGTTGTGGGGGTTTCTCATTATCACAATGGTTTAAGTGAAATAGGCTATAGTTAATAGTGGTCGTAGACATAAATATAACCAACATTTGATGCTAAATTTAGTATTGCATCATGGGGTCCATGGGTGGTTCCAAGGATTAGCGCTAAGGCACAAAGGTGAGGACGAGTGGTGACATAGCAGGAGCCATGGTGGAGGTCGCGGGTGATGTGCTAGTGCCATGTAGGACATTGTGATTCCATGTGGCAGTGTTGGGGATGATGTGGCAAAATTAATTAGCCAAAAGTTTAAGTGGCCATAACTTTTGATCTGGGAGTTAGATTTCGATAAAATTTATATCATTGGAAAGCTCTTGACAAGTTGAATGTGATGTCATGTGGTCCATAGTTGATTCCACTAACTTTGGGAAAAGAGGAATTTGTAATCCAATTTCCATAATGAAACCTTGGAGGTTGGGTTAAAGTGAAGTAACACCTCCCACACAACTTGGGAAGTATAAGGAGGTGGGAGGGAGAATTACATGGAACTTCTAAGTTGATGAGATTTCCAAAATTGTGTCCATCCCAACTAACAATATATCAAGTTTGATGTGAAGGGAGGATTTTCTATCACACATGAGAGCTCCTTATATTCGAATTGTTTGATGACAAATCTATCCAGATTCTTCTTGGCCTCTATCATTATAGTATTTGCAATGGGAAGTCGACAAGGTGTATGGGTAGAAAGGTAAAAGGATGGGACAAATAATTACAAAGTAGAGAAAATAGAAATAAAATAGACAAGAGGGAGCATAGGGAATGATTTGTATTCTTCAAATTCATAGGATTAAAGGACTATAAAATGAGATGAGGGTCATGAAACGAAAACTAATTAGATGGAGCTTCCAAGTAGGGTGGACCTTGATTTTTTATTATTGAAAATTTCCCCTATCATCCATCATACCATAGAGACACCATCAAGAATTGACATTGTAGAGGAGGTGAGTTAATGTTGAAGCCATAAAATGTATCATTTGAATACATTTTCCTCGATACAATTCTCAATCCTCAACTTCAACACTATATAATTTCATCATGGAAAAATGAGGGGACACAAGAGAGATCATGGAGTAATTTAATGGAGGTTTTTTCCCCAATTCCCTAGCTCATGGAGGTGTACAACAAGCCGTGTTGCATACGGTGGCTTGGGGGGAATATACAGTATGGGTTTGATATTAATCATAAGAGTAGGTTAGGGGATTAGAACCTAACTCATGGTTCCATTGACCATAAAATTTCTCGGTGGTATATTTGTAGTTTGTTTGATTAGCAAGTCTGCAAAAGTGTTGAGATCTATGAAAATGTGCTTGGCCTTTCTTGTATGGTGGATATAAGGATCATAATTATATAGAGTGTGGATTTAATCTTGAAGTCAACAAGTATTATGCCAAGGTTAATGGGTCTAATAGTATTATCAGAATCTCTGACAATGATGATCGATTTTACTTAGAAAGAGTTTGTAAGGGATAATCCTTGGGGAATCTAGTATGGTTCTACATAGTTATTAATGGTTAGGCCAAGGTACTAAGATAATGTTGATTTAATTTGACCTTTGGAGGCATAAATAACCCCCAATTGCAGTTATCACCCCATTTTAAAGGAGGCCATGGGAGTGGGCTTGGGTTAAATAAATACTTTCATGTTCATGATTACTATGAGAATATGAAGGTGAGAGTGGTCGTATTTAATATGAATGGTAAAATGGAAATATGGTGAGAAGACCTCAAGAACATGAAGAATATTAGTGAAATGAATGCCACCTAGAAGCAATTTAAGAATTACTCCTCACAAAAATACATGTCAAAGAGGCACTACAATGGCAATATTAAAGAATTTCATGGGCTGAAATTGGGATAGTACACCATGGATGGTTGTGCAACTAAATTTTGGAATTACTAAGAAATATTTCTTATATGAGAGATTAGAAAGTGAAAAATTAACGCTTTATTAGTGTACTACCTTAGTCCTATGAAGATAGGATTGAATTTACGAGCCAAATACTCTTGGAGAGATAATTTGGAAGGCAAGATACTACTATGAGCAAGCCAAGCATAAAGCATAATTCAATAAGTCTTGGAGAGAAAAGAGGAAGGATAAATACGAATAAAGGAAAAAATAGTTTAAGCTTTAGTAGTATAGGAACTAGGCAATGAATTGTAAGCTAAGTTGCTTAACATGGAGTGGATTCTTGTAGAACTCTCCTTTGTAGAGTGGAAACAATCTAGTGGAGGCAGTGGCTGAAAAGACAAGGGAACAATTAAAGAGATTGTAAAAATGTTAAGAATTTTGAGAGGAGAATTTACTTTGAAAGTGTCCCCAAAGATAAGACAATAATAAGATGATCCATAACATACTAGAAACTACAATGGTCAATGAGTTAGCAAAAACATCTCTTGAATCTATGTTGTTTTTGAAGATCAAAAAGAAAACCATAAAGCATCAATAGAGAAAGGGGAAAGTAAGACTGCGAAAAAATCAATTACTATTTTGACTAATCCAAGATATAATCTTAGCTATGTTGCACCTAAAGTAGTTGACTCTTGTGCCTTAAGAAATGTAAACCTGAGAAATCATGGTTAATACAAATAGCTACATGGAAAATAAAATAAGTGATTGAACTGGTGGAGGTTTTCCCATTGGAAATGAATGCATTAAATACGTGGGAAAAAATGAATATTTAGTTTGTGTGGGCGATGAGGGGAATCCAATAACAATGAAAGGCATATCAAAACCCATGTTTGTAAAAGAAGTCTAAACCTTACAAATGAAGAATATTTTTAGGAAAGTTTGACAATTATATGTTGTTCATGTATTAGAGAACAAAAAATAAAATTTCAAAGTTTGAAGACAATATTGTACTTAAAGAATTACATGATGTGTTTCCTAGTGAGATTCCAAGACTACCTCCCAAGAGGGACATTGATTTCTCAATTGATTTTATTCTCGGAGCTACACCTACATCCAATTCTCCTTAGAGAATGAGTACGCCTAAGCTAATAGAGTAGGAGATACAATTACAAGAGACGTTAGAAAAATGATAGATAAAGCCAAGTGTATCTCCATGGGGAGAACCAACAATGTTTGTAAAGAAGAAGGATGGCACCCTTAGATTATGTATTGACTACATGAAATTAAGAAGGTTGTGGAGAAAAATAAGTAGATGTTGCACCAAATTGATGACATATCCAACCAATTAAGAGGGGCCACAATATTTTCAAAATTGACTCAATATTTTAATATCATTATGTAAAAATCAAGGATGAAGATATTCACAAGTAAATGTTCAAGATAAGGTATGTTCATTATGAATATGTGGTGGTGTCATTTGGACTGGACTTAATAATGCACCAGCCACATTCATGTGCCTCATGAGAAATGTCCTCATTAATTTTTTGGATAAGTTTATATTCATTTGTATTGATGACATCCTCATATACTCCACATTTGAAAGGAAACATGAGGAACATATTGGGATGGTATTGCAAATGTTGATTAGCAATAGGCCAAAATTAGCGAATGTGATTTTTATAAAAAAATTGACCCATTATTTCAGACATATAATTTCAAATAAAGGGATGATATAATATTGCCCGATTTATATTCTTATTGTAGAATGAAGGGATTGAATTGAGTGGTCTCTAGAATGAAAATAATTTTTTTAGCAGTTGAAACACCTCCTTATTAGTTCACCAATTATAAATATTGCAAACATATAACAAGATTTCACGGTGTGCACAAATGCCTATAGAGAAGGTCTTGGTTGAGTTCTTATGCAAGAAATTGATAAGCTAAGAGAACATGAAAAAAATTACATCACTCATGACCTAGAACTCTCATCTATAATTAATGCACTAAATATATGGAGTTGACCAAAAGTTTGTGTTGATGATAGATCACAATTGATCAAGAGTTCATAAATTTTGCTCAAAATTCAAAGTTACATGATTGGGTTGAAACCATGATGGTTGCGTAGACCTCGTCTTTCTGATTTCGGCGCCATGAACGGTTTGAAAAACCGATGTCGTATGACGAAGATATCACGTTCTGATTGAAATGCCAAATAGATAAATTGTGACAGTTTGACCAGGTTTGACTGGGATGCACAGTCAAAAAAGTGGGTGGATGTATAGTCATCAAAAAGGAATATTTCTCGAAATATTTCTTTCCACCGGGTCAATCGTGGCTTGACAAGTGTCAGATTTTTATTCGTGGTATGGTTTGGAAGAGCCAATCAGAGGCTACCACATGGCCAGCCCTGAGGCCGCCACATGCCCCTGAAATGGCATTGTAAAATTTTGTTGAGGGTCCACAGGAATCGACCCCCAGACCTCCCGCTAGGCACGTGCATGTCTTACCATCTGATCTCCGCATTAGTTCTTAACTTCTATGGGCGAAGGGTTGTATTTATTGTTTATTGCAATCACAATTGGGGTTTGGGAACTGCCAGTGGTCCCATTATATATTGTCACATGGCAACATAAAACTTCAACCAACCGTTCGGTCTATGAAACCTTACAGCTCAACCAGAGTTCAAAACTGTTAAAGTGGAGTTGCGGCTTGAGTTCCACCCAACTGTTATGATAATCGCGGGTTTGGGGGGTGTGCATGTGGCCACCCCCAACCGCAAACATTTAATGAAATGGTCAAGTCGGCGGACAGTTAGCGGGCGCGCCATTTTTGGCGGCCTATGCCAATCTTAACTCTAGTTAAGTGGAGTTCTCCACTTTTAGTGGAGCTTTCTTAGGTGAAACTGGGCAAAAGTGTAGGAGGCCCAATTTTCGACCATTCTAAGTGAATGAAGAGTCATTTTTGACTAATTGGAGCATTCTGGAGCCATTGGTGCGGAAAAAATAGCCATTAGAGCATTGTAACTACATGTAATAGAAAATTTGTGAGCATAATGAAAGATGGACAAGCCATTAGGAGCTGGACCAGCAGATGTAGCCCAGGAGGGGTGAAATGCTTCATCATGCATGCTGTGTAAATTTCATGTGGTGACTTATTACTCTGTTTTACACTATTGTTCGCTGTTATTTAAGCTTTTTTATGATTCTAATTCACTAAAAATCATTTACAATTCATGGAAAAATACCTTAAACCTTATGCAAACTAATGAGGCAATTATGCACATGTTTTTAAACTGAAAAGACACTTAGCATAGCAAAACTAATACAGTCATTTCAGATCATATTGGTATCGGAGCTAGAGTTTATTTTCTGGTGTTGTTTAGTGCAAAGAATTGTGTAACTGTTTGAAAGTTTTAGATGCTTACAAGGCTCAAGCCAAAAAGAGGAGAAGGCAAATTGGCAGAAGCAGAAGGGTCTCAAAATGAGCCAAAGAAAAGGAGAGCAAGATTGCCACAATCTCCACCACCTAGTTCACCTCCTAAAGAAGCAAAAGCTTCATTAAGCATGCCTCATGAGGAAGGAGAAATCCATGAATAGTTTGACCCTAAAGAGGAAGAAAGAGTGTTCAGGAAAGCATTTCTTGACATGACTGAGATGGTTATAATCCTTTATAAGGAAAGGAATGAGAGACTGGAAGGAGAAGGATCTAAACTCCAAAAGGAAGGACAAGGATATTCAGGAGGTCAACATGCTGAAGATAAGTCAAAGAAGGGAAATGGAGGAAATGAAGGTAATAGAGAGCCATCATCCTCACCCTCATCCTCATCATCATCTACTTCTTCTTCAGTACATCAGCCACATAAGTCCAAGAGCACTGGTAAAAATCCTTTTTTAAAACTTGATGTTAAGTTTGAATTGCCAATGTTTAATGGTGAAGTCAATGCAGAAAAGCTTGATAATTGAATTAGACAATTGGAGGTCTATTTGAGAATATAGAACCTTCAAGATCATGATACAAAAATTCAACTAGCTTCTTTGAGAATGGAAGGTGCAGCTCTTGCTTGGTGGGAAGCCAAGACAAAGGAGGAAATCAAGAAACATGGTAAGATTATTCTATCATGGTCAGATTTCATTACTGCTATTAAACAGCAGTTTTATCCATTAGCTCATATACATAAATCCATCATGAACTGGCAAAAATTTAGGCAATTAAAGGGACAAAATGTGCAAGAATACACCCAAGAATTTAGGAGAAGAGCTCTTTTATTAGGGGTGGATTTGCAGAACCAAGATACTTTGCTCAAGTATATAGAAGGCTTACATGGCTACCTAAAACATATTATTCTCATGTTTAACCCCACCATTCTAGATGAAGTTTGTGTTCAAGCCACACATCTAGAAGCTAGAGGGAAGAACATTCCTGAAGAGGGTAGAAAGAAACCTTTTAAGGGTAAAGCCAAGGAAAATACCTCAAAAGATAAAAACAAAAAGAATGCATCTGTTAAGAAAGAGGGAGAAAAATTGGTTTGTAAACATTGTTCAAAAGAAGGCCATGATGAAACTCATTGTTGGAAATTACATCCTGAATTGAGGCCAAAGAAACCCAATAACAAAGGGAAACATAAAACTACTAATACAACTCAACATGATTTAGGATCTGATTTAGGTGATGAATCTAAAATTACAACCATGGGATTGAAGAACATGAAGGGAAAAGAAATTGAAACTAAACCCAGTACCAGTACATCAAACTGTCACATAAACACTCCAAATGAAGAAGAAAGAATAGAATTGTTTCATGTGAGGGTCATATCCAAACATACCAAGATTGACACATTGTTTGACAGTGAGTCACAAGCAAACTTAATCTCTGAAGATTTGGTCAAGAAACTTAACCTTGAGACCATACCACATCCAAAACCATATCCATTGGGTTGGATTTGTAAGGATGCAAATCTACAGGTTTCAAAGAAGTGTATATTGAGGTTTTCAATCACTGCAAGCTTTATTGACACAGTTGAATTAGATGTGGTTCTGCTTGACATAACTGGTATTGTATTAGGGATTCCTTACTTGTATGACAAGAAAGCGATCTTCTATCACAATGAGAACAAGTATCATTTATTCAAATATGGCAAGGAGTTAATTGTTAGAGCACATCGCAAGAAGACAAACATTGCTATGGTAAATGCTGCACGGGAAAAGAGGCTGGTAAATTCAAGTAAGAATTTTGTTCTTCTTATGATTAAGCCTAAAGCTGATATCAATCATGAATCTTTTGAAGGATGTGATCCTAAGTTGAAATAATATTTATATGATGTGGTTAATGGGCATCATGAGATGTTTCAGGAGCCAATAGGATTGCTTCCAAAAAGAGAAATTCAAGATGAGATTCAGTTGCAGCAAGATTGTTCTCTTCCAAACATCGGTATGTATCGCATGTAGATAATGGATAATGTTGAAATAAAGAGTCAAATCAAAAGATGTTGGATTAAGGAATCATAAGGCCAAGCACCTCGCCATGTGGTTCACCCATAGTCTTGATACGAAAGAAAGATGGGACTTGGCGCATCTGTGTAGATTTTCGAGCTTTGAACAAGATTATGTAAAAAATCGTTACCCACTCCCAAGAATAGATGATTTCCTTGATCAGCTGAAAGAAGTAAATTTTTTCACTAAGTTATATTTACAAAGTGGATATCATCAAGTAAGAATTTCAGAAAGTGATATATGGAAAACTGCATTCAAAACCAAACAAGGACTCTTTAAGTGGCTAGTTATTCCTTTTGGTTTATGCAATGCACCAACAACTTTCATGTGAGTTATAGATAATGTTTTTCGACCATTCCTTGATGAATTTGTTATTGTGTACTTATATGACATTTTGATTTTCAGCAAAACAAGAGAAGATCATGTCTTGCATGTTAATAGAGTGCTTGATATTTTGAAGAAAGAGAAATTGTTTCTTAAGATGTCAAAGTGTGAGTTTGGAAATACTTCTTTGGTCTATTTGGGACATATTGTAGGAGGAGGAGAATTGAGGATTGAAACTTCTAAAGTGGAAGCCATTGTGAATTGGCCCACACCCAAAATAGTTACCGAGGTAAGAAGTTTCTTAGGTGCAACCCAATATTGGAAGAAGTTTATTGCTAACTTTTCTTCCATCGCAGCTCCTATGCATGCAGTGGCAAGTGTGAAGAAAGGCTTCCAATGGGTAGGCAAACAACAACAAGCTTTCAAAGCTTTCAAAGACAAGATCAGTATATCTCCAGTCCTTGCATTACCAAATTTGAGATAGCCATTCGAGATTCAAACCGATGCTAGTGATTATGCCATGGGCATAGTACTTTTGCAGCATGGTAATCCTATCGCCTTTCATTCAGAAACTTCTAATGGTGCTATCAATAATTATCCTACATATGACAAAGAACTATATGCGTTGGTACAAAGTGTCAAGAAGTGGAAACACTACTTGATGGGTAAAGAGACTATTGTACACACCGATCACCAACCATTACATTACTTGTAGTCGCAAACAAAATTGCAGCAATCAAGACATTTCAGGTGGATGGGGTTTCTTCAACAGTTTCACTTGGTTATAAGGTACAAAAAAGGTATTTTCAATAAAGTTGCAGATATTCTTTCAAGACCAATCATTAGTGCTTCTACTTTACTCAAAAATGATTTTGTTGTACATGAGAGTTACATAGAACAATATGCACATGACATTGATTTTCAAGATGTGTATGCTAGTTTGAGTGAATGGAATCAAGTTGAAGAAAAATACTATCACATGCATAACAATTTGCTGTTTCATTTGGGAAAAATATGTATTCCACAAGGAGAGAAGTGTCATGAGAGGAGCTCATTCTTCTCTTATTGTTGAACACTTTGTGGTAAGAAAAATAGTGGCGCATCTACAAAGGTATTATTATTAGCCTTGCATGATAGATAGTATGTCACATTTATAAGAGGTTGTTCTATGTGTGCAACAAGTAAGCCTAGTAATAGGAAGCTTGCATTTTACACACCACTACCGGTACCATCAAGGCCATGGGAGAGTGTCTCCATGGACTTTGTTGGAGGTCTAACTATATCAAGAAAGCAACATGATTATCTTTTTGTAGTTGTGGATAGATTCAATAAAATGTGTGTACTTATGCCATGTAAGAAAACTATTACTACAGAACAAACTGTTGAACTTTATTTTCAAAATGTTTGGGTTAATTTTGGATTGCCTACTTCTATTGTTAGTGACAGGGATTCCAGGTTCATTGGGAATTTTTGGTCAGATCTATGGAGAATGATGGACACAAAGTTGAAAAAGAGTACCGCTTTTCATCCACAAACAGATGGAAAAACTGAGGTGGTAAACATAACAGTTCTGCATCTATTGAGAGGATATTGTAGCAAACACCCTAAGTTGTGGGATGAACAGCTGCATTACATTCACCATGCTTACAACTGGGCAAATCACTCTTCAACACAAACCTTACCTTTTGATGTATGCTTTGGGTATTTGCCAAAATCACCATTAGACTTCATCTTTGGGAAGGATGTTGCAATTGATGGCCATTGTGACATTGACAAGGCTCGAAATTTCATTGAGAAAATTCAGATTATACATCAAAAAGTTCAAGAACATCTTGAGAAAAATCAAAGAAAATACAAAGAGAGGCATGACAAACGTCGGGTTTGATCACAAGTTTCAAGAGGGAGATGAGGTATGGTTGCACATTAGCAAAGAAAGGATGCAAGGGGAAGGTAAAAAACTCAAACCCATTTTCTATGGTCCTTTTAAGATTATAAATAAAGTTGGTAATAATGCATTCCAACTTGAATTTCCTTCTTACATGCAAATGTATTCAGTTTTTAATGTTGAAAACTTAATTTTTTATGAGCCACCTTCAATCGATGATCAAGGAAGTGATGTTTAGCTACCATCTATTGAAGATTTCTCACCAGAATTTCTGGATGAGCTCAAAGAAGATACAATTCTTGACAAGAGGACAAGAGCATCAAAGAGGGGAAGTGTTGACTACCTTCAAGTTGGCTCAAAGGCACTAAACCAAGAAAGGAAAAATGGATGGAGGTTGGAAAGGTGAGGGAGTTGTACCCTCATTTACTGAACAGGTAATCAAGTCTTTTGTGGTCCAAAATCTTCCCAATGAGGAGGAATGATAAGGAGTTCATAAATTTTTCTCAAAATTCAAAGTTATAGGATTGGGTTGAAACTAGGATGGTTGCATAGATCTCGTCTTCCTGATTCCGGCGCCGTGAATGGTTCGAAAAACCAATGTCGTATTCGGAAGATATCACGTTCTGATCGAAATGCCAAACAGGTAAATTGTGATAGTTTGACTAGATTTGAATGGGATGCACAGTTAGCAAAGTGGGTGGATGTACACTCAACAAAAATGAATATTCCTCGGAATATTCCTTTTCATCGGGCCAATCGTGACTTGACAAGTGTCAGCTTTTTTATTCGTGGTATGGTTTGCAAGAGCCAATCAGAGGCTACCACGTGGCTAGCCCTTAGGCCGCCACGTGGCCATGAAATAGAATTGTAAAATTTTGTTGAGGGTCCGCAAGAATCGACCCCCAGACCTCCCGCTGGGCACGCACACATCTTACCGTTTGATCTCCGCATTAGCTCTTAAATTCTATGGGTGAAGGGTTGTATTTATAGTTTATTGCAATCGTAACTGGGGGTTGGGAACCATCGGCGGTCCCAACTTGCCAGGGTCCCATTATATATTGTCACATGGAAACATAAAACTTCAACCAACTGCGCCGTCTATGAAACTCGACAGCTCAACCAGAGTTCAAAACTGTTAAACTGGAGTTGCGGCTTGAGTTCCCCCCAACTGTTATGATAACCGTGGGTTTGGGGGGTGCACATGTGGCCACCCCCAGCCGCAAACATTTAATTCAATGATCAATTCGGAATACAGTTAGCGGGCGTGCCATTTTTGGCATCCTATGCCAATTTTAACTCTAGTGAAGTGGAGTTCTCCACTTTTAATGGAGCTTTACTGGGTGAAAGTGGGCAAAAGTGTAGGAGGCCCAATTTTCGACCATTATGAGTGAATGAAGAGTCATTTTTTACTAATTGGAGAATTATGGAGCCATTGGTGCAGAGAAAATAGCCATTAGAGCACAGTAACTACATGTAATAGCAAAATTTTGAGCATAATGAAAGATGGACAAGCCATTGGGAGTTGGACCATCAGATGTAGCCCAGGAGGGGTAAAATGCTTCATCATGTCTGCTGTGTAAATTTCATGCGGTGACTTATTTCTCTGTTTTAAGCTGCTGTTTAGTGTTATTTAAGCTTTTTTTATGCTTCTAATTCACTAAAAATCATTTACAATTCATGGAAAAATACCTTAAACCTTATGCAAACTAATGAGGCAATTATGCACATGTTTTTAAACTGAAAAGACACTTAGCACAACAAAACTAATACAGTCATTTTAGATCAATAATGGGTTAAAGCACACCTATTTGATCAACCTCATTTGAACGTTAGACAAGCTAGATGGTTAGCCCTTACAATGAATATGATTTTTAGATAAGGCATATAAAACGTAAGAAGAATAAAGTAGTAGATGCATACAACAAAAACGTACAAGTGATTCACTTGGTATCCATCAATATCATTGAATATACTATAAGGCTAAAGTAAAAGATGAGTTGCACACTAATGAGAACTTTATTCAAATAAGAGACATTTTTCAATGATAACCATCAAAATATAAATGTGATAGTTATCATTAATTATAGGAAAAATTAGCAAATGTGATTTCTATAAAAAATTGAACCATTATTTCCAACACATCATTTCAAGTCAAGGAATTGTTAACGACCCAAAAAAATATTAACGCCAACATAAATTGGCTCACTCTAAAGAATATGATGTAAAATCATTTATGGGTCTAATAGAATATTATTGGAGATTCAATAAGGGATTCTCTAATATTGGTCAATTAGTATCCTCATTATAAATAAAGGTATTGAATTGAGTGGTCTCTAAAATGTGAAGAAGGTTTTCAGTATTTGAAACACCTTCTTATTAGTGCACCAATTATGAATTTTGCTAACCTAGACAAATATTTCACAGTGTGTGCAAGTTTCTATAAAGAAGGATTGAATGGATTGCATATGCAAGAGTCTAAGAAGCTAAAAGGGCATGAAAAAAATTACATCACTCACAACCTAAACCTTGCATTTATAATTAATGCATGAGTGATGCGGAGTCATTTCTTAATTACCCAATAATTCTTGTTAATGATAGGCCGTATTAGGTTAAAGTATGTATTTGATAAACACCATTTGAACTCTATGTTCAGGCCTGGAATTGACAATATTTTTTCTATTAGTTTCCCATTTTTGACCCCTCTTAAACCCTCTTTTTTTTCCATATAGTCCTCTTCTATGCATAATGAAGGAAAACCATGTTAATCGGGAATTTAAAGGTAAAGATTTACTTAATGTCCAATATCTATGGTTTTGAATACATTTAACGGGCTAAATCACAATTAAAAGATACTAATGAAGGTTTGAGCAAGTCCCGTAAACCTTGGCGGTTCTTGAAACCAAGCTTTATGTTTGAAATGGATGTGTGCCTCTTGAATTGGAATGGACACATGGGTTCTCTTGGGCTCAACCTCAAGATGCTTTTCCACCTACTAGATTTCTCATTTTTACATCTCATTACTTTCTCGTTCCAGATCTGCATAAAGGTCATTAAATCTCTTGAATCTTTACTCATAATAATAGGCTTTCAACCATAGATGATAGTGATGTTATCAAGGAAATTTTTAAGGGCTAATATTTGAAGTTGGGCTAATTTTCCATGCTTAAAAAAAAATATTCACCAATTTCTATTATTTATAAAAATGATTTGCCCAAATTTTATAGTATAAATTTATTTTACCTTAAAATTTCCAAAATTTTATATACACTAACATTAAATCATTAAAAATATACACTTTTTTACAAAAATATCGCCAAACATTTTACAATTTGCATGTTAAGGACCAGTGAGATTCGCTAAGGTTTGTAAACTTTAAGATAAACTTTGCCCTTAAAATTTTCCCTAGATGTTATTTTGTACTCTATCATGTATATAAATAGGGAATCAGATCTGAATCCTTTTTAGTAGCGATAGGTTGTATTTTTGTCTCAAACCTATAATACAACGCCCATATTATGACCACTAGGAGCGCTCTTACACACAGTTAACAATCTAACATATGGACTATCAAAATAAAGTTTGTTATTGATGGTTAATTTGTGCATTTCATGATAAATCATGGCTTGAGTTAAGTTTTATTCAAGGAGACGCTACAAGTTGGCCCTTGCCAACCAAACCAATGCATTGCCTCATTATTTTTTTATGCTTCCAGTACAAATGTGGTGTGTCATCAAGTTTAGTAAGTTGAACTCTATATTAATGTGTGATATATTTTGCTTCATAACATAACTATCGTTTTAATATTCGATGTGTGAGTTTGTGTTGACAAATGTGTGTTATAGAAAATGCATAGATCGGTCTTGTAATGGTCATGTTCATTTCATAAAGTAAGGATATGATTCATAAAGTTTATATATTATGTTAAATATTGTAGCTCCAATAGGTGTTCTAGACTCAAAGAGGTGTCACTGAGGCTAAGAGCACCAGAGAATAAATTCTCTCCAAGCCCAGTAAACTATTATAAGGGAAAATGTCTTAATTAAATCATTAACCAGTTTTTAATGATTTTCCTAAGTCTAACTTAGGAAAATAGGTTAATTAATTAGTATTAATTGAGACAAGTTTTTTTTCTCTCTAATGACTTCTAGAAACATACTTGATAGAGTCAAGATGATCTTAGCCATTGCTAGGGATTATATCTTTCTCATTGAATTCTCAACAAGAGATTATAACAGGGAATTGATCAAAATATTGGAGATACAATGATTTAGTTGAGGCACAATGGTAGTGCGGGGTTTGAAACCAACGAGGGTTTCATTAGTGACTGAGTGAAAAGAATTTCCCAGAGTTTTTTTTCATCCAAGATACTTCCAGCTTCAGAGGGAGTTTCGTTGGAAAGTTTTTTTTTACAGAGGAGGATGAAATTGTCTCTAGAAATCCAATGTGAATTTTCGGAGAGCTAGTGTGAATTACTAGAGGATAGTGCAAATTTCCAAAGTGAGGCAGTTCGAGTTGCCATATGCAGTGTGAATGCCAGTGTTAATTTCCAGTGCATCTGTGTGAGTTATTAGAGAGTTTGAGCACATAGCTAAAGAGTTAGTGTGGATTGTAGAAGAAGGGTCAAGGGCTTATTCCCTAACTGGTTTTATCAACAAAGGAGAAGAAAGAAATATTTTCTAGAGCTTTGCCATTTTATGGCAAGCAATTGTAATATTTTCAATTATAGATTTGCTAGAGAAATAATATAACCCTTATATGTCGATATGGTTTTCTCCACATTGGGGTTTTTCCAGGGACATTTATCCAAAAACATCGATGTCTATTTCATGTGTGTGGTTTTCTCGATTCCTATGAATTTTTTAGTTGGTGAATATTGTAGTATTATTTTTAATCAAAATTTGTAGTAAATATTTTTTTTTTTAGATAGATAATCTCTAAAAGGTAGGAGGACAATGACTAGATAACTGCAATAATTCCATATCAGAGTTAGATCCGGGAATTTTCACATGGTATAAGAGTAGTTCTTAAGCGCATAAGGTTATTTGATAATCTCAGCACATGGTGTAGGAGAGGAAACCAAAGGTTTGTAAGACCCAGGTCGATTTGTTCCAAGTTTACTTGGGGCTTGCTTATTTTATTCCTAAGGTTTCATAGAAATGGATTTATTTGGCTTGTGAGATACAAACATAATAGAGGGAACATCTAAATTTGACATATTGAAATCCAAAATCTTATTAATCTTGGAGGACAATGGTATATAGGAGTACGTGACCAGTGGTGTAGCCATATCGACAGATGTTGCAAAACTCCTCACCTACAAGAAGGAAGATGCAAAAAATAGACTCATTATTCTAGATGGGGTCAAGGAAGCATACTTGAAGCTACTGGTTAAACCTCACAGTCAAATCATGACATTGAATTGTTCTCTGAATTCCATTCAGAAAATACAGCCACTTTTATTGGATGCTATATTTGCTGCACAAATGAAGACACAGTTTGGCAAACCTCCACAAGTTCAACCGATGTCCGATATTTGTGAGCAAAAAAGCAGAGTTGGCAGTAACTTATCATCGAGCATGCTTATTAGTTAGATTTTTTTTATAATTTCAAATTTAGCAATTAGATACTAGGAATGAGGAAGGTTATTTGAAACCACCACATAAGATATTTTGTATAATCTATTTTTGTAAGTAGTTAGTATAGTATTTAAACCCTTCTCATGCATTTAGAGAAGGGTCCATAATTTTATTGAGAAAATTTTCAAAGAATGCTTAACTATAAGTAATTTTGTGGATGCCTTGATAAAATAATGGAACATGGCCTTTTCAGTTGTATATCATTTTGCTGATCACTGTTGATGCACTTTTGTATTCTTTGAAAGACTTATTGGTAGAAGAGTTGAATGTGGCCTATTATCATTGATGAGATGAACAAGACAATACACATATGGTACTATTATCATGTATGCTAATTATGTTTTGAATATTAGTGATGAATCCAAATTTCATGAATTATATATGAAATCAGTTGTTTTTGTCTAAAATATCAGTTGCACTATTGTACGATATAAAGATAGAAATTGGTTTTTTTTTTTTTTTTTTTAATATGATTATTATAATATATGTGATATGTTTCACATTTTCTTTTGATTAAATATTTTTCAAGAGAATAATCTTACAAAGTATTAATTCTATTAAATCTGTGATGATCTAAATCATCACAGATTCAATAGATATCATTCTAGATCGCATCAAATTAGTATTATCCCAGGTTAGATTAGATTAGACTTAATTCAAAGTTTTGCATTTTAGAATAATTATTTTTTATTTTTTAGTGATTCATCGTGCAAATCCTTTGAGAGAAACCCAACAATCAAACAAAAACCCAAATCTGGGAAACTGGTCCCATTATACCCAGTTGGAGCCACTATCCCAAATGGAAAAGGAACTGTCTTAAGGTCCGAACCGGGTGGTTATCCCCCTTGTTGTTGCCACAGATTTCTGAGGCCTCAACATTTTTGGCGCTAGAAGGAGGGCCTGACTATGAATGGCATATAAATATAAACCTAAAACTAGAATCCCTCATAAGAGTCGATCTCCCCAAAAGCATTCCACAACTTCCCGATCACATTCTAGATCACCAACTCAGAAATCGGAAATAGTAGAAACCTTTCCATCATCTCCTGAAGTATCTCGACATTCATCTGCTTCAGAATTCACTCTCGAGTCTCCCGAAGTTCAGTCTTTAATTCAGAAATTAGAAGGAATATCTATTTCTGCTGAAAATCTTGTTAACCTAGAAGCTTCTGAAGAAAGTGTTACTTCTCTATTTAGACAAACTCATATATTAACTAGATCCAAAAGTGAGAAACTTGGAATTCCGCCTTTTCAATTTCCAATTGAATCATTTTGCAAAAAAGTTTCTATATCCAGATCTAAGTCAGATACAAGTGAAGTCACATCAAAATTTCCTTCAGTTACTTCTTCACATCCTCTTACTCAATCTGCATCTTCTCAGTCTTCCGTTTCTTCCACTCAAACAATCAGTGCTATTACAAGTAGCACTGCTCCAATTTTTAGTTCTTCACCCATCCCCCCTACTTCTAGATCTACTTCTGTATATTCACAAACCTCAAATCCAATTATGGCCAATCTACCTTGGACGAATCTTGGTTCTGTATTGATTGCAAATCCAAATCCTCTTCCAGATCATCCAGAAAAATGGTTACCTAAATATAATCCAGATGATGTTCTTCCTGTGGAAGAACATATCAATAATTTTATGTTGGCCATGAATCTTGATGGATTTTCTCATGAAGATATTGTAGTCAGATTGTTTATTTATACTTTACAAGGATCTGCGGGATCCTGGTACTTTTCACTTCCAGCAGGATGTATTTCCGATTGGGCAACTTTTGAGCAAGTTTTCTTGCAAAATTTGGAGATGATAGAACTATTTCATCTTTAATCAATTCTCTTTGTAATCTAAAGACAAATTCAGGTGAAAGGATCAAATATTTTAACTCCAGATTTAACAAGTTATTAAAAAAAAATCCAACCACTTCCAAACCTGTTGTTGATGTACAAATAGAGTGGTACATTTCTTCTTTGCCTTCTAATATAGCTATTTTTGTAGATAGAGCTAGTAAAGCTACCCTTTTAGAAAACATGAAATAAGCTCTCGCTGTAGAGAAAATAATCTTAGCATTAGAAAAACGATCAAAAATAGAAGGCAGGAAATCAAAGAAAGTGACGTTTAGTCAAGATTCTAAAAAGATAATATCAAAAGATCCATTCGATCTTGAAGGTCTTCAAAAAGTATTAAAGACTATGTCAAATCACATGATTGAAATAAAGAAATAGGTTGCTAAAATGTCAGCTCCTAAGAAATCATTTCGCACATTTAAGAAAAACCTTTCTTCAACATCTCAGCCTCCAAATGTGATTTCGAATGCTGAATCCGATCAAGATACTGAAGATCCCTCACCATCTGAACAAGAACCAGAGTCTGAGGAAGAAGTTGAATTGAATGGTTTATGGGATTTCATTCTCCCCACAGAATAAGGAAGAGAAGTTATGCCTGTGTCTACAAGAAGTAAATCTTCCTCTGATTCAACTATATCAAATCAAAAACAGAAACCTCTCCCCACCAAGGAGAAAACAACAGTTAAAAAATCTAAAACCGTTCAGACAAATCCTATTACAACTTCCAAAACTTTGATAGTTTCAGATACAATGGAATATAATATAGTTGAAGATATGAAAAAGACCAAAGCAAATATTTCGTTACATGAAATGACCAAACTCAAACAACAACATAAAATTTTTCTTAGAGAACTCTAGGCAATCCTTGTAGATCCCATACAACCACCAGTTATAGCCCAAGCTTCTAAATATATGGGAAAACCTCTGTCATCTTCAAACAAAGTAAATCCAAATGATCTTGTTTTAATTGGTGATATATCTATTTCTCACACTCCTCCTTTACTTTTGACTTATGAGATTTTTAACAAAAATGTTCATAACTGTCTTATTGATTCAGGAGCTTCTTCAAACATTATGCCAAGAACAATGTGTACAAAATTTAATATCACTCCTCAAAAGTCTGTTGTACATATAGTTCAATTGGATAGAACAAGGGTCAAATTTATTGGAGAAATGTTGTCAGTATCTATTAGATTATCATCCAATCCAAAGGTACTACAAGTAATTGATA
This sequence comes from Pinus albicaulis, assembly GCA_034641835.2. Taxonomy (NCBI): domain Eukaryota; kingdom Viridiplantae; phylum Streptophyta; class Pinopsida; order Pinales; family Pinaceae; genus Pinus; species Pinus albicaulis. Next base: position 976,495,695 of record CM076583.1, read on the forward strand.
TTTTGATCGCAGACATCCATGAATTTTATGTTCTTATTTTAAGCAGGGATTGGTCTGAAAAGTTACATGGATATTTTGCTACCGATTGGTCACACATGTGGTTACCATACAATGGAAAACCAAATCAAATTAGAATTGAACGCAAAATTTTTATGAAACATACAGTCACCGAACTAGAAGAAGCAAATGAACCTGTAGCTTTTACAAATAATATCATTGGAAATTATTCAGCTGAATCGTTTCTTGGATCATTCAATGCCCAGATTTCACCTTTTTTAACAAACACTGTTATTTCTCAAATTGAAAACTTTTCTCAAACATATACTTCTAGATGTGTTAATCTTAGCAATCAAATTCCAAAACAATGTTTATTTTGGACTCTATACTTTGATGGTTCAAAATGAGAAGATGGTGCACGAGAAGGTTGCATTTTAATCAATCCACAAGGAGAGAAAACAATGCTAGCTTGCAGACTTGAATTTCAATGCACGAATAATACTGCTGAATATGAAGCATTGATACAAGGCCTGTATAAAGCTATTGGATTGAATGTTAAATATTTGCAAGTATATGGAGATTCTGAAATAATTGTTAGACAAGTCAGAAATAAAATTCATTGTATTTCTGGACATTTGAAACATTATCAAACTTTAGCTTAGAGTCTTACTTCCCATTTTACTGCATTTAATATCTCCACAGTTCCTAGATTACAAAATGCAAGTGCTGATTTACTTGCTAATGTAGCATCTAAGCTTATACCATCACAAGAATTTAGACCAGATAGATTTTAAATTGAGTTAATTTTTAGGCCTTCCATTCCTGATAATGTAACAAATTGGAGAGTATTTAACAATGATGCAGATATAGTAGACTTTCTTACATCAGACAGGGCTTATGAAGGTCAAATCGTAGATGAACATGAACATGATTTATAGATTGAAGATAAACCAAATACTAATCCAATTCCAAAAACTATAGTCAAAATGGAAGATCTCTATGATTTGAAAGATAGGTTTAAGAAGATGACCAATTCAAAAACTCAAAGTTCTACTTTAAAATTTGAATTGATTAATCTTGGTACACCAGAAAAACCCCAAAACATTAACTTAGGTCTTGGTTTAAAAACTGAAGAAAGGATTTCATTTATTAAATTGCTGAAAACATATAAAGATATATTTGCATGGGATTATTCAGATCTTAAGACATATGATACTTCCATAATTCAACATACCATTCCTATGATCTCAGATGATAAGCCTGTTCAACAAAAACTTAGAAAAATTCATCCAAATTTAGAAAGTCAAATTAAATCTGAATTAAATAAAATGCTCAAAGCCAAAGTCATTTTCTTTGTTAGACATTCGAAATGGGTGTCAAACATGGTTCCAGTTAGAAAGAAAAATGGAGACATTAGGATTTGCATAGACTTTAGAAATTTGAATAGATCTTGCCAAAAAGACAATTTTCCCTTGCCTACCATGGAACAGATATTACAGTCAGTTGCAGGATCTGAATTGATGTCCTTTCTCGATGGATTTTCAGGATACAATCAGATCATGGTACATCCTCATGATAGAATAAAGACAACATTCAGAACAAAATGAGGAACATATGCATACCAAAAAATGCCTTTTGGTTTGATTAATGCTGGTGCTACATTTCAACGTGCTATGGATATAGCTTTCAGAGGATTAATCAATAGCTTAGTTGTTATATTCTTAGATGACATGACTATGTACTCAAAGCATAGAAGCAATCATGTTAATAACCTAAAACATATTTTTGAAAGATGTAGAAAGTTCAGAATTTCTTTGAATCCAAAAAAATGTTATTTCACCTTATCAGAAAGTAAATTATTAGGGTTCATTATCTTTAAAAAAGGAATCCATATTGACCCTGATAGGATTCTGGAAATTGAAAACATCCCTTTACCGCATAATAAAAAAACGATTCAATCATTTTTAGGACAAATTAATTTTGTAAAAAGATTTCTTCCTGATTTTTCCCAAATCATCTTACCCCTACAATCAATGATCAAGAAAAAATCAATTTTTAAATGGGGAAAAGTCGAGAGAAATTCTTTTGAGTTAAGAAAGCCATCATTGAAGCTCCCTCTTTAACAACTCTTGATTTTCTTAAATCATTTGTATTATATACTTTTTCTTCTGATACATCATACATAGTAGTTTTGACACAGCTAAATGATTAAAACATTGAAGCACCGATTGCGTTTTTTAGTTCTAACATTCAAGGTGCTGAATTGAATTATTTAGCTGTGGAAAAACAAGCTTATGTTGTATTTAAGGTTTTGAAACATTTCAGACCTTTTCTCCTAAAAACACATACTAAAATAATAGTACCTTACTCAGCAGTAAGGCAATTATTAATCCAACGAGAAGTAGGAGAGAAGAGAGCGAATTGGGTCACCGCACTTCAAGAATATGATGTAGAGATACATCCTACTAAAATTGTTAAAGGACAAGGTCTTTACAGGATGTTAACTAGAGCCTCTCATTTACCAACAGAAGAAGATCAATCAAATGAAATACAACTGTCTGAGGTAAGCCTAAACGATTCTTAGTCACAATATGCTGATCTGATTTATTTTTTTGAAAAATGGATATGCTCCATTATATCTCAATTATACAGAAAATTGTGCTTTGAGGCTTAAAGCAAATCAATATCAACTAATAGATGATGTGTTATTTAGGAAGAATTATGATTCTATATTATTGAGATGTTTAGAAAAAACTGAAGCTGAAAAAGTAATGCAGGAATTACATGATGGAGCAGTTGGAGGTCATTTCGGAGGAAACACCACAACTCATAAAATACTGCATGTTGGTTACTATTGGCCAACTCTATATAAAGATGCACATGAATATGCGAGAAAATGTAAAGTATGTCAAACTGCAGCTGGAAGAGAAAGGAAAGCATCATTTTCATTACAACCAGTAAATATCCAACAACCATTCGAACAATGGGGGTTAGATATCATAGGTGAAATAACTCCTAACTCTTCAAAATAGCACAAGTATATTCTAACTACAACTGATTATTTCACAAAATGGGTAGAAGGTATCCCATTAAAGGTGGTTAATACACAAATTATTATAGATTTTATTGATCAGTTCATAATCACTAGGTTTGGTCTCCCATCAGCTTTGATATTTGATAATGCATCTTACTTTTCCGGAAATGCCATGATAGAATTTTCTTTGAAAAGAGGTTTTAAATTAAAATACTCAGATAACTATTATCCACAAGGTAATGGATTAGCTGAATCTAAAAATAAAAACCTTATCATAATCATCAAACAAACTATAGAACAAAATCATAAAAACTGGCACAAAGCACTATTATTTGCTCTTTGGGCAGATAGAATCACCCAGAAAGCCTCAATAGGTACTTCTCCATTTGTGTTAGTTTATGGGAAAGAAGCAGTTCTACCCACAAACGTAACAATACCATCATTTGCTTTATTGCAGTTCATTGATGAAAATCCTTCATCTTCCCTTCAGCTTAGACAAGATCAAATTTTTAAAATGGAAGAACAGAGAGAAAAAGCCAAAGCTATACATGCTCATCATCAACAAATAGTTAAAGCCTCATTTGACACGGTATATACTAGTTCAAATTTTTTTGAAATAGGAGATTTTGTTTTGAAATGGGATAAGGCACATGAGGAAAAAGGTAAGCATACCAAATTCCAAAGATTATGGCTTGGTCCAGTTCTGATCATTGAGAAAATAGGCCTATCCACCTTTTTACTGCAAGACTTATTAGTAAGAAAGAATCCTTGCCCGTGAATGGTCAAATTCTCAAAAAATATTTCTCTTAGGAAATCAAGCTTTTAAATTTTATTTTTTGCTTTAGGAAAACAAAAGTTGAAAATAGCATCATTTTTTGCTGATTCAAATTTTTAAAAATTCGTGATAAATTATTTTTATCTTTCGCTTCTATAAATAAGTAAAGTAAAAAGATGATTATAACTATGAGAATTGAATAAAATTTACTTTTTTTGGAATAATTTGAAATTTACTGAAGGCATTTACTTTCTGAAAAGACTCTTGATATCATAAAATATACTTATTATGTATCAGTCAGAAAAGGAAACTTTTAACTTAGCAAGGATTCTCTACAAAACAGTGTCTACCAACTCTATAATTATCATCCATAACTCTTAAATGAGCTAATTATTCATCCCATCTGATAAAATCTCTTTTTTCAAAAGTATAATTCAAAAAGATAAAAGATAAATATACAAATGAACAAATTCAAAAGAAAAAGAAGTCTAATCACGAGCTTGTTTATCATGATCATAGAGAAATAATCTAGACTGATATTACCAATACTACATATTTTAACAGTGTAATAGCTAAATAATCATAAAAAATCAATAGACAAGGGGTCTCATCACGAGAAAGCTTGTTCAGTCTAAATTACTATCAGTGAATGACATTGCCACTATCAGGCCACCAAACCTGGACAATGATTTTGAAAATGTGTCAAGAAAAAGAAATTCAATGATATGTCACAATTATATTTTGAAATAAGAAATCAAATTCAGATGGGCCATGAATCATTATTGGTTAAAAGATAACCCTGTCGAGGCTATAAACGCCTGCTAGCAACAGTGGCTCTATCTATGATAAATGAGTAAAAATCTATGAAACCAATTTTAGAGAATACCTACTTTATATTTTTAAATCTAAGTACTGACTGATATAGATACCTATGTATTATCACTTAAGGGGTTAATTAAGAAGAAATGAGATAGGTAAATAGATTATATTCTAAAAAAATATTGTTTAATTCATGAATCATATTATTTTTATTATTTTATATTTTTATTGTTTTGAAAGTTTAGAAATATTAAAATAAACCAATCAGAGATATCTGGTTCTCCCAAGTGAATCGCCAATTGTTGCGCTATGCAACAACACCCCCAATTTTTATTTTCAAAATAATCTAGACCTTTGATAAATAGAAATAGGAACCCTTCTTAAAAATGTATTTTTGTCTTTTGAAAAAAATCAAACTCCAAAAAACATCGTCGCTTTTTATTAAATAAAAAACATAAAAAAACAAAAAGCAATTAATAAAACATCCTTATCGCAAATCGCATTTCACACAAATATTTTCTTATTAGAAGTTTAAACAATAAACCAGTGAAATCCCGATTTTGCGATCGCCGATTTGAAGTTTTGCAAGCGACATTATAAATCTCATATCGCATATTTATGTTGTAAAACTTTAAGCAATTCTTACCAAAGTTCCGATATTGCAATTTTGCGATACTGCGACTTCTGCGATTTTGTGATTTTGCGACATCGAGAAATCGCATATCGCATAAACAAAAGGTAATATGCTTCATAAAGACAGGTTCAAAGGATGAAATGTGATGGATTTGACAGGTTTTAATAAAGGTTTTACGCGAAAATAAATCATCTCAGGAAATAATAATTGTGTTTTATCATCCCAATGTAAACAATTATTGATTCGTTATGATTAATTAATGATATAGATGTTTCCCGGATTTTGTCTTTCAAAATAGATCATTTCAATAGATCTTCCATCATTTGATCATTTAATTTGTCTTTAATAGGGATTTTCCTTCAAGATATTTCCATCTGCAAAGTGATTCAAAAACACAACAAACAGATTTTTGTAAAACTGGAACAAACATAAATGTCGCCTATAGTCTCTGATACTGTCTGCACTGCCGATGGAGGAGCTACAAAGTGGAAAGTTATTTATACTATTCTCGAAGACGAAGAGCCAAAAGTAGTGGAAGTCACGATGACTATCGATGATGCAACACCCTCAAATTTACAGTTCAAATATATTTCATACTCTTTCCTCCATAGGATAGTAGCAAGGGCTACTCTTCTTCCATATACAAACATGATTAGGTGGGTGCTCGATAATTCAACAATCAAAGACAGAAAATTAAGAACCTTCAAGAATGAGATTCTAAGTTCTTTCAGAACTGAAGATCTGAAAATCATGTATAAGCTGCCCGACCCACAAGACATCTACAACAGTCATTTTATTGCAAAGTTTGCTAAGAAGAACGAAGACCCGTTCAAAGCAATTCAAGGTTGGAGGAAACTAGATAACAAGTTCAAATATGAGAAAACAGGTATGTATCCTATCGCGTCACTTGAAAATCCTTATAATTCTGTAGCGGAAATGCTATGCAGATTATATGGTCTACCTAATAATACCAAGTTATCCATAAATTGGCTTCCCATAATTGACTCATGTGTTAATTCCCACATAATGAATTGGGCGACTATCCTTTCTGAGAATTTAACTAAGGCAATTAATGAATATCGCCAAACAAGAACTTCCTCCTCCAAATCTGTTCCCCAATTTTTCATGAGCGCGTATGGTTTTGATGCCATCTGTTTTTCTACCAACTTTCCAGTTATGGGATGGAAATGGACTCCTGAAGATGCTACCTTGATTCTTTTGAATCATAAAGAGATATGGGAACACAATTATGTACCACATTTCCATAGGCTATGTTACGGAGTTGTATTACCATTGCATCAACTAATGTTTGACATAATGAGCCCTAGGTTCACTAAAGAAGCCATTTCAGACCTTCAAATGAGAGGGAGATATTTTATTGAAGAGTCATTTTCATACATCAAAATTTTTGGAAGCTCCGCTCCCCCACATGTTCTTCCTTTATATGTTTCAGATAAATTTATGGCAAGAGAAGTCGCTTACCAAACTGTTGGTAATGGACTCACTAAATCTTTGAAAGGCAGTAAGAAGTCTTTATGGCCAAGTTTCCAAATTTCATGTGGTTCATTCACACTCAGCAATTTCAATCATGCAGTGAAAGAATGTCAAAATATTGAGCTTTTGAAGCTCCCCGTTCTACCTCCAGGCAGTTCGACCCAGAAAATATTGCTAACAAATTCACTCTGTTAGTCAAACTCAAACCTATCATACACACTGATGACAGATTTGAAGATATTTTACAATCTATCGGGACTTTTGAAGAAGTCATAAATTTTGTCAAATTGAACCTAAATCCAGAAGAAGTACATAGATTCAATGAGTTCAGAGAACAAAGACTCATACGGATCCCTCAGAATGTTTTGGTTACCAATTATACGACTAAAGCAAGCCAAGAAATCAGAGTAGAATAATCAGATTCACAAAATCAAAGTGAATTAGATAAAATCTGGACTTCATTCAGCAACACATTAACAAATACTCCAGAGGCATCATCTTCACAGAAAAATACAGAATTTCAGGCTCCACAGGGACAAAAAGTTTCAACAAAAGAAATCATTGAAACTCCTAAGATAATCTCCCAAGACACAGAAATCATTCCTGCAAATCCTACTGATGAGATTGTCCTCAAGGTGAATGATATTACCCCACTCGATGTATTTTATAGCCCTCTTCATAAAGCAGTAGTCAGAAAGAAAAGAAAAATAAGAAGAATTGAAACACCTCCAGGAAATGAAATTATGGAAGTAGTATGGAAAGATACTCCATCAAATCCAATTGAAAATCTGACTTGGCTATCTCAGTTCGCTGGTGCATACACCACTGCAACAATGGATAAGGCAACATAAGTATCTATTTTGGTTCAGGAAAAGGATGACAAAATCATGCAGCTATAGCAGCAACTAGATGAAGAAAGAAACAATTTAAATCAGAAGGTGGAACAACAACTCGTCATAGTATAGAAAGAGATGGAAATGCTTAAGATAAGTCATGAAAATGACTTATCTAGCAAAAACTCACTGATTGAAGAATTGAGAGAAGATCTTACCAAATATGAAGGTATTCATACTGCAGAGGAATTCATAAAAGAAGCATTGACATTAAATGCCTTACTCTCAAAACAAAAAAACATGTTTGTTGTACAAATGTCAGACAGAAATCCACACATGGAAACCAATGAACAGTTGACTAGTACCGTTATTGATCAAAGAATTGAGTTCAATGAACTCAATAGAAAAATATATGATTATATTGAATGGAAAGCTTCAGAAGAAGGAAGAAAGTCAGGCCTCCCAAATATCAAGGATACTTTCAAAGATATCCTCTTTACTGACTAGGATGCACAAGTGAAACAGGCATAATTGACCATAGCCAGTGCAGTAGGTATATCAAAGAATACGGTCAAAATGATTAACCACATATTGCATACTTCTAGTCTGATTAAAGAAGGAAATCACAAATCTATTCCTCATCTCAAAGATTTAGAGCAAAGTTGGAAAGAAGCACTTACACAGCTGAAAAAGACTGATTGGGAAGCATACTGGCAACTACAGGTTAAACAAGACATGTAGAAGAGTTTAATGTGGCCTATTATCATCGATCAAATGAACAGGACAGTACACATTTGGTACTATTATCATGTATGCTAATTCTATTTTAAATATTAGTGATGAATCCAACTTTCATGAATTATATATGAAATCAATTGTTTTTGTCTGAAATATCAGTTGCACTATTGTACGATATAAAGATAGAAATTGGTTTGTTTTATTTATGATCATTATAATATATGCGATATGTTTCACATTTTCATTTGATTAACTATTTTTCAAGAGAATCATCTTACAAAGTATTAATTCTATTAAATCTGTGATGATCTAAATCATCACAGATTGAATAGATATCATTCTAGATTGCATCAAATTAGTATTATCCCGGGTTAGATTAGATTGGACTTAATTCAATTTTTTGCATTTTAGAATAAATTTGTTTTAGTGATTCATCATGCAAATCCTTTGAGAGAAACCCAACAATCAAACAAAAACCCAAATCTGGGAAACTGGTCCCATTATACCCAGTTAGAGCCACTATCCCAAATGGAAAAGGAAATGTCTTAAGGTCTGGACCGGGTGGTTATCCCCCTTGTTGTTGCCACAGATTTATGAGGCCTCAACATTTTTGGCGCTAGAAGGAGGGCCTGACTATGAATGGCATATAAATCTAAACCACAAACTAGAAGCCCTCATAAGAGCCGATCTCCCCAAAACCATTCTACAACTTCCCGATCACATTCTAGATCACCAACTTAGAAATCAGAAATAGTAGAAACCTTTCCATCATCTCTTGAAGTATCTCGACATTCATCTGCTTCAGAATTCACTCCCGAGTCTCCCGAAGTTCAGTATTTAATTCAGAAATTAGAAGGAATATCTATTTCTGTTGAAAACCCTGTTAACCCAGAAGCTTCTAAACAAACTGTTACTTCTCTATTTAGAGAAATCGGTATATTAACTAGATCCAAAAGTGAGAAACTTGGAATTCCCCCTTTGGAATTTCCAATTGAATCATTTCGCAAAAAAGTTTCTATATCCATATCTAAGTCAGATACAAGTGAAGTCACATCAAACTTTCCTTCAGTTACTTCTTCACATCCTCTTACTCAATCTGCATCTTCTCAGTCTTCTGTTTCTTTTACTTAAACAATCAGTGCTATTACAAGTAGTACTGCTCCAGTTGTTAGTTCTTCACCCATTTCCCCCTACTTCTGGATCTACATATGTATCTTCACAAACCTCAAATCCAATTATGGCCAATCGACCTTGGACGAATCCTGGTGCTATATTGATTGCAAATCCAAATCCTCTTATAGATCATCCAGAAAAATGGTTACCTAAATATCATCCAGATGATGGTCTTCCTGCAGAAGAACATATCAATAATTTTATGTTGGCCATGAATCTTAATGGAGTTGCTCGTGAAGATATTGTAGTCAAGTTGTTTCCTTATACTTTACAAGGATCTGCAAGATCCTGGTACTTTTCACTTCCAGCAGGATCTATTGCCGATTGGGCAAATTTTGAGCAAGTTTTTCTTGCAAAATTTGGAGATGATAGAATTGTTGCATCTTTAATCAATGCTCTTTCTAATTTAAAGACAAATTTAGGTGAAAGGATCAAAGATTTTAACTCCAGATTTAACAAGTTATTAAACAAAATTCCAACCGCTTCCAAACATGCCGTTGATGTACAAATAGAGTGGTATATTTCTTCTTTTCCTTCTAATATAGCTATTTTTGTAGATATAGCTGGTAAAGCTACCCTTTTAGAAAACATGAAAGAAGTTCTCACTGTAGAGAAAAGAATCTTAGCATTAGAGAAAAGATCAAAAATAGAAGACAGGAAATCAAAGAAAGTGACATTTAATCAAGATTATAAAAATAAAATCTCAAAAGGTCCATTCGATCTTGAAGGTCTTCAAAAAGTATTAAAGACTATGTAAAATCACATGATTGAAATAAAGAAACAGGTTGTTGAAACGTCAGCTCCTAAGAAATCATTTCGCCCATTTAAGAAAAACCCTTCTTCAACATCTCAGCCTCCAAATGTGATTTCGAATGCTGAATCCAATAAAGATACTAAAGACCCCTCACCATCTGAAGAATAAACAGAGTCTAAGGAAGAAGTTTAATTGAATGGTTTATGGGATTTTATTATCTCCACAGAAGAAGAAAGAGAAGCTATGCCTGTGTCCACAAGAAGTAAATCTTCCTCTGATTCAACTATATCAAATCAGAAACAAAAATCTCTCCCCACCAAGGAGAAAACAGTTAAAAAATATAAAAATGTTCAAACAGATCCTATTTCACCTGATCCTATTACATCTTCCAAAACTTTGATAGTTTCAGATACAGTGGAATATAATATAGTTGAAGATATGAAAAATACCAAAGCAAATATTTCGTTACATGAAATGACCAAACTCAAACAACAACTGAAAATTTTGCTTAGAGAACTCAAGGCAATCCGTATAGATCCCATACAACCACCAGTTATAGCCCAAGCTTCTAAAGATATGGGAAAACCTCCGTCATCTCCAAACAAAGTAAATCCCAATGATCTTGTTTTAATTGGTGATAGATCTATTTCTCACACTCCTCCTTTGCTTTTGACTTATGAGATTTTTAACAAAAAGTTCATAACTGTCTTATTGATTCAGGAGCTTCTTCAAACATTATGCCAAGAACAGTGCGTACAAAATTGAATATCACTCCTCAAAAGTCTGTTGTACATATAGTTCAATTAGATAGAACAAGAGTCAAAGTTATTGGAGAAATTTTGTCAGTATCTATTAGATTATCATCCAATCCAAAGGTACTGCAAGTAATTGATATTTTGGTCGCAAACATCCTTGAATTTTATGGTCTTATTTTAAGCAGGGATTGGTCTGAAAAGTTACATGGATATTTTTCTACCAATTGGTCACACATGTCGTTACCATACAATGGAAAAAAATCAAATCAGAATTTAACGCGGAAATTTATGAAACATACAGTCACCGAACTAGAAGAAGCAAATGAACCTATAGCTTTCACTAATAATATCATTGGAAATTATTCAGCTGAATCGTTTTATTGGATCATTCAATGCCCAGATTTCACCTTTTTTAACAAACACTGCTATTTCTCAAATTGAAAACTTTTCTCAAACAGATACTTCTAGATGTGTTAATCTTAGCAATCAAATTCCAAAATAGTCTTTATTTTGGACTCTATATTTTGATGGTTCAAAATCAGAAGATGGTGCAAGAGCAGGTTGCATTTTAATCAATCCACAAGGAGAGAAAACAATGCTAGCTTGCAGACTTGAATTTCAATGCACGAATAATACTGCTGAATATGAAGCATTGATACAAGGCCTGTATAAAGCTATTGGGTTGAATGTTAAATATTTGCAAGTATATGGAGATTCCGAAATAATTGTTAGACGACTCAGAAATACAATCCATTGTATTTCTGGACATTTTAAACATTATCAAACTTTAGCTGAGAGTCTTACTTACCATTTTACTGCATTTAATATCTCCATAGTTCCTAGATTACAAAATGCAAGTGCTGATTTACTTGCTAATGTAGCATCTAAGCTTATACCATCAGAATAATTTAGCCCAGATAGATTTTCAGTTGAGTTAATTTTTAGGCCTTCCATTCCTGATAATGTAACAAATTGGAGAGTATTTAACAATGATGCAGATATAGTAGACTTTCTTATATCAGACAGGGCTTATGAAGGTCAAATCGTAGATGAACATGAACATGATTTATAGATTGAAGATAAACCAAATACTAATCCAATTCCCAAATCTATAGTCAAAATGGAAGATCTCCATGATTTGAAAGATAGGTTTAAGAAGATGACCAATTCAAAAACTCAAAGTTCTGCTTTAAAATTTGAATTGATTAATCTTGGTACACTAGAAAAACCCCAAAACATTAACTTAGGTCTTGGTTTAAAACCTGAAGAAAGGATGTCATTTATTAAATTGCTGAAAACATATAAAGATATATTTGCATGGGATTATTCAGATCTTAAGACATATGATACTTCCATAATTCAACATACCATTCCTATGATCTCAGATGATAAGCTTGTTCAACAAAAACTTAGAAAAATTCATCCAAATTTAGAAAGTCAAATTAAATCTCAATTAAATAAAATGCTCAAAGCCAAAGTCATTTTCCCTGTTAGACATTCGAAATTGGTGTTAAACATGGTCCCAGTTAGAAAGAAAAATGGAGACATTAGGATTTGCATAGACTTTAGAAATTTGAATAGAGCTTGCTAAAAAGATAATTTTCCCTTGCCTACCATGGAACACATATTACAGTCAGTTGCAGGATCTGAATTGATGTCTTTTCTCGATGGATTTTTAGGATACAATCAGATCATGGTACATCCTCATGATAGACTAAAGACAACATTCAGAACAAAATTGGGAACATACGCATACAAAAAAATTCCTTTTGGGTTGATTAATGCTGGTGCTACATTTCAACGTGCTATGGATATAGCTTTCAGAGGATTAATCAATAGCTCAGTTGTTATATACTTAGATGACATGACTATTTACTCTAAGCATATAAGCAATCATGTTAATCACCTAAAACATATTTTTGAAAGATGTAGAAAATTCGAAATATCTTTGAATCCAAAAAAATGTTATTTCACCTTATTAGAAGGTAAATTATTAGGGTTCATTGTCTCTAAAAAAGGAATCCATATCAACCCTGATAGGATTCAGGAAATTGAAAACATCCCTTTACCGCATAATAAATAAATGATGTAATCATTTTTAGGACAAATTAATTTTGTAAAAATATTTGTTCCCGATTTTTCCCAAATCATCTTACCCCTGCAATCAATGACCAAGAAAAAATCAATTTTTAAATGGGGAAAAGACGAAAGAAATTCTTTTGAGTTAATTAAGAAAGCCATCATTGAAGCTCCATCTTTAACAACTCATGATTTTCTTAAATCATTTGTATTATATACATTTTCTTCTGATACATCATACACAGCATTTTTGACACAGCTAAATGATCAAAACATTGAAGCACCGATTGCGTTTTTTAGTTCTAACCTTCAAGGTGCTGAATTGAATTATTCAGTTGTGGAAAAACAAGCTTATGTTGTATTTAAAGCTTTGAAAAATTTCAAACCTTTTCTCCTAAAAACACATACTAAAATAATAGTACCTTACTCAGCAGTAAGGCAATTATTAATCCAACGAGAAGTAGGAGAGAAGAGAGTAAATTGAGTCACTGTACTTCAAGAATATGATGTAGAGATACATCCTGCTAAAATTGTTAAAGGACAAGGTATTTGCATAATGTTAACTGGACCAATAGAAGAAGATCAATAAAATGAAATACAACTGTCTGAGGTAAGCCTAAACGATTCTTAGTCACAATATGCTGATCTGAAATTTTTCTTGAAAAATGGATATGCTCCATTATATCTTAATTATACAACAAAGCGTGCTCTAAGGCTTAAAGCAAATCAATATCAACTAATAGATGATGTGTTATTTAGGAAGAATTATGGTTATGTATTATTGAGATATTTAGAAAAAACTGAAGCTGAAAAAGTAATGCAGGAATTACATGATGGACTAGTTGGAGGTCATTTCGAAGGAAACACCACAGCTCATAAAATGCTGCATGTTGGTTACTATTGGCCAACTCTGTATAAAGATGCACATGAATATGCGAGAAAATTTAAAGTATGTCAAACTGCAGTTGGAAGAGAAAGGAAAGCAGCATTTCCATTACAACCAGTAAATATCCAACAACCATTCGAACAATGGGGGTTAGATATCATAGGTGAAATAACTCCTAACTCTTAAAAACAACACAAGTATATTATAACTGCAACTGATTGTTTCACAAAATGGGTAGAAGCTATCCCATTAAAGGTGGTTAATACGCAAAGTATTACAGATTTTATTAATCAGTTCATAATCACCAGGTTTGGTCTCCCATCAGCTTTGATATTTGATAATGCAACTTACTTTTCCGGAAATGCCATGATAGAATTTGCTTTGAAAAGAGGTTTTAAATTAAAATACTCAGCTAACTATTATCCACAAGGTAATGGATTAGGTGAATCTACAAATAAAAACCTTATCAGAATCATCAAACAAACTATAGAACAAAATCATAAAAATTGGCACAAAGCACTATTATTTTCTCTTTGAGCAGATAGAATCACCTAGAAAGCCTCAATAGGTACTTCTCCATTTGTGTTATTTTATGGGAAAGAAGCAGTTCTACCCACAAACGTAACAATACCATCATTTTCTTTAGTGCAGTTCATTGATGAAAATCCTTCATCTTCCCTTCAGCTTTGACAAGATCAAATTTTTAAAACGGAAGAACAGAGAGAAAAAGCCAAAGCTATACATGCTCATCATCAACAAATAGTTAAAGCCTCATTTGACACAGTATCTACTAGTTCAAAAACTTTTGAAATAGGAGACCTTGTTTTGAAATGGGATAAGGCATATGAGGAAAAAGGTAAGCATACCAAATTCCAAAGATTATGGCTTGGTCCATTTCTGGTCATTGAGAAAATAGGCCTATCCACCTTTTTACTGCAAGACTTATCAAGTAAGAAAGATTCCTTGCCCGTGAATGGTCAAATTCTCAAAAAATATTTCTCTTAGGAAATCAAGCTTTTAAATTTTATTTTTTGCTTTAGGAAAATAAAAGTTGAAAATAACATCATTTTTGGTTGATTCAAAGTTTCAAAAATTTCTGATAAATTACTTTGATCTTTCGCTTCTATAAATAAGTAAAGTAAAAAGATGATTATAACTATGAGAATTGAATAAACTTTATTTTTTTTGCAATAATTTGAAAATTACTGAAGGCATTTACTTTCTGAAAAGACTCTATCATAAAATATACTTATTATGTATCAGTCAAAAAAGGAAACTTTTAACTTAGCAAGGATTCTCTACAAAACAATATCTACCAACTCTATAATTATCATCCATAACTCTTAAATGAGTTAATGATTTATCCCATCTGATAAAATCTCTTTTTTCAAAATTATAATTCAAAAAGATAAAAGATAAATACACAAATGAACAAATTCAAAATAAAAATAAGTCTCATCACGAGCTTGTTTATCATGATCATAGAGAAATAATCTAGACTGATATTACCAATACTACATATTTTAACAGGGTAATATCTAAATGATCATAAAAAATCACTAGACAAGGGGTCTCATCACGGGCCTACTTGTTCATTCTAAATTACTATTAGTGAATGACATTGCCACTATCAGGCCACCAAACCTGGACAATGATTTTGAAAATGTGTCAAGAAAAAGAAATTCAATGATATGTCATAATTATATATTTTGAAATAAGAAATCAAATTCAAATGGGGCCATGAATCATCATTGGTTAAAATATAACCCTGTCGAGGCTATAAACGCCTACTGGCAACAGTGGCTCCTTCTATAATAAATGAGTAAAAATCTATGAAACCAATTTTAGAGAATACCTACTTTATCTTTTTAAATTGAAGTACTGATTGATACAGATACCTATGTATTATCACTGAAGGGGTTAATTTAGAAGAAATGAGATAGGTAAATAGATTATATTCTAAAAAAATATTGTTTAATTCATGAATCATATTATTTTTATTCTTATATCTTTTTCCTGTTTTGAAAGTTTAGAAATATAAAAATAAACCAATCAGAGATATTTGGTTCTCCCAAGTGAATCACCAATTTTTGTGCCATGCAACAACACCCCCCGTTTTTATTTTCAAAATAATCTAGACCTTTGATAAATAGAAATAGGAACCCTTCTTAAAAATGTATTTTTGTCTTTTGATAAAAATTAAACTCCAAAAAACATCATCGCTTTTTATTAAATAAAAAACATAAAAAAAAAAACAAAAAGCAATTAATAAAATCCTTATCACAAATCGCATTCCGCACAAATCTTTTCTTATTAGAAGCTTAAACAATAAACGAGCGAAATCCCAATTTTGCGATCGCCGATTTGAAGTTTCGCAAGCGACATTATAAATCGCATATCGCAGATTTATGTTGTAAAACTTTAAGCAATTCTTACCAAAGTTCCGATATTGTGATTTTGCGATACTGCGACTTCTGTGATTTTGCGATTTTGCGATATCGCATAAACGAAAGGTAATACGCTTCATAAAGACAAGTTCAAAGGATGCGATGCGATGGATTTGACAGGTTTGAATAAAGGTTTTACGTGAAAATAAATCATGTCAGGAAATATTAATTGTGTTTTATCATCCTAATGTAAAAAGTTATTGATTCGTTATGATTAATTAATGATATAGTTGTTTCCCGGATTTTTTCTTTCAAAATAGATCATTTCAATAGATCTTCCATCATTTAATCATTAACTCTGTCTTTAATAGGGATTTTCCTTCAAGATATGTCCATCTGCAAAGTGATTTAGAAACACGAAAAACAGATTGTTGCAGAACTAGAACAAACAGAAATGTCGCCTATAGTATCTGATATTGTCTGCATTACCGATGGAGGAGATACTAAGTGGAAATTTATTTATAATATTCTCAAAGACGAAGATCCAGAAGTAGTGGAAGTCACGGCGACTACCGATGATGCAACACCCTCAAATTTACAGTTCAAATATATTGCATTCTCTTTCCTCCATAGGATAACACCAAAGGCTATTCTTCTTCCATATACCGACATGATTAGGTGGGTGCTCGACAATTCAACAATCAAAGACAGACAATTAAGAACCTTCAAGAATGAGATTCTAGGTTCTTTCAGAACTGAAGATCTGAAAATCATGTACAAGCTGCCCGACCCGCAAGACATCTACAACAATCAGTTTATTGCAAAGTTTGCTAAGAAGAACGAAGACCTGTTCAAGGAAATTCAAGGTTGGAGGAAACTAGATAACAAGTTCAAATATGAGAAAACATGTATGTATCCTATCACGTCACTTGCAAATCCTTATAATTTTGCAGCAACAATGATATGCAGATTATATGGTCTACCTGATAATACCTAGTTCTCCATAAATTGGCTTCCCCTAATTGACTCCTGTGTTAATTCCCACATAATTAATTGGGAAACTATCCTTTCTGATAATTTAGCTAAGGAAATTAATGAATATCGCCAAACATGAACTTTCTCCTCCAAATCTGTTCCCCAATTTTTCATGGGCGCGTATGTTTTTGTCTCCATCTGTTTTTTCTACCAACTTTCCAGTTATGGGATGGAAATGGACTCCTGAAGATCCTACCTCGATTCATTTGAATCATAAAGAGATATGGGAACATAATTATGTACCAAATTTCCACAGGCTATGTTACGGAGTTTTATTACCATTGCATCAACTAATGTTTGACATAATGAGCCCTAGGTTCACTAAAGAAGCCATTTCAGACCTTCAAATGATAGGGAGATATTTTATTGAAGAGTCATTTTCATACATCAGAATTTTTGGAAGCTCCGCTCCCCCGCATGTTCTTCCTTTATATGTTTCAGATAAATTGATGGCAAGAGAAGTCACTTACCAAACTATTGGTAATGGACTCACTAAATCTTTGAAAGACAATAAGAAGTCTTTATGGCCAAGTTTCCCAATTTCATGTGGTTCATTCACACTCAGCAATTTCAATCATGCATTGAAAGAATGTAAGAAGATTGAGCTTTTGAAGCTTCCCGTTCTACCCTCTAGGTAGTTCAACCCAGAAAATATTGCTAACAAATTCACTCTGTCAGTCAAACTCAAGCCTATCATACACACTGATGACAGATTTGAAGATAATTTACAATCTGTCGAGACTTTTGAAGAAGTCCTAAATTTTGTAAAATTGAACCTGAATCCAGAATAAGTACAGAGATTCACCGAGTTCAGAGGACAAAGACTCAAACGGATCCCTCAGAATGTTTTGGTTACCAATTATACGACTGAAGCAAGCCAAGAAATCAGAGAAAAACAATCAGATTCACAAAATCAAAGTGAATTAGATAAAATCTGGACTTCATTCAAAAACACATTAACAAATACTCTAGAGGTATCATCTTCACAGAAAAATACATAATTTCAGGCTCCATAGGGATAAAAAATTTCAACAAAAGAAATCATTGAAACACCTGAGATTGTCCTCAAGCTGACTGATATTTCCCCACTGGATGTATTTTATATCCCTCTTCATAAAGCCGTAGTCAGAAAGAAAAGAAAAAGAAGAAGAATTGAAACACCTCCAGGAAATGAAATTATGGAAGTAGTATGGAAAGATACTCCATCAAATCCAATTGAAAATCTGACTCGGCTATCTCAGTTCACTGGTGCATACACCACTGCAACAATGGATAAGGCAACAGAAGTATCTGTTTTGGTTTAGGAAAAGGATGACAAAATCGTGCAGCTACAACAGCAGCTAAATGAAGAAAGAAACAGTTTAAATCAGAAGGTAGAACAACAACTCCTCAGAGTACAGCAAGAGATGGAAATTCTTAAGATAAGTCATGAAAATGAATTATCTAGAAAAAACTCACTGATTGAAGAATTGAGAGAAGATATTACCGAATATGAAGGTATTCCTACTGCAGAGTAATTCATAAAAGAAGCATTGGAATTAAATTTGTTACTCTCAAAACAACAAAACCTGTTTGTTTTACAAATTTCAGACATAATTCCACAACTGGAAACCAGTGAACAGTTGACTAATATAGTCATTGATCAAATAATTGAGTTCAATGAACTCAATAGAAAAATATTTGATTATATTGAATGGCAAGATTCCGAAGAAGGATGAAATTCAGGCCTCCCAAATATCAAGGAGACTTTCAAAGATATCCTCTTTACTGACTAGGATGCACAAGTGAAACAGGTAGAATATATCAAAGAATATGGTCAAAAATTTTAACCACATATTGCATACTTCTAGTCTGATTAAAGAAGGAAATCACAAATATTTTCCTAATCTCAAAGATTTAGAGCAAAGTTGGAAATACGCAGGTCAACTCCGAGAAGAAGCACTTACACAGCTGAAAAAGACTGATTGGGAAGCATACTGGCAGCTACTGGTTAAACCTCACAGTCAGATCATGACACTGAATTATTATTTGAATTCCATTTAGAAAATACAACCACTTTTATTGGATGCTATATTTGCTGCAAAAATGAAGACAAAGTTCGGAAAACCTACACAAGTTCAACCGATGTCCGATATTTGTGAGAAAAAAAGAAGAGTTGGCAGTAACTTATCATCGTGCATGATTATTAGTTAGATTGTTTTATAATTTCAAATTTAGCAATTAGATACTAGGAATGAGGAAGGTTGTTTGAAACCACCTCATAAGATATTTTGTATAATATATTTTTGTAAGTAGTTAGTATAGTATTTAAACCCTTCTCATGCATTTAGAGAAGGGTCTAGAACTTTATTGAGAACATTTGCAAAGAATGCTTAACTGTAAGTAAGTTTGTGGATGCCTTGATAAAATAATGGAACACAGCTTTTTAGTTGTATATCATTTTGTTGATTACTGTTGATACACTTTTGTATTCTTTGAAAGACTTATTGGTAGAAGAGTTGAATGTGGCCTATTATCATTTATCAGATGAACAGGACAGTACACATCCGGTACTATTATCATGTATGCTAATTCTGTTTTGAATATTAGCGATGAATCCATCTTTCATGAATTATATATGAAATCAATTGTTTTTTTCTGAAATATCAGTTGCACTATTGTACGATATAAAGATAGAAATTGGTTTGTTTTATATATGATCATTATAATATATGCGATATGTTTCACATTTTCTTTTGATTAACTATTTTTCAAGAGAATCATCTTATAAAGTATTAATTCTATTAAATCTGTGATGATCTAAATCATCACAGATTGAATAGATATCATTCTAGATCGCATCAAATTAGTATTATCACGGGTTAGATTAGATTAGACTTAATTAAAAAATTTGCATTTAGAATAAATTTTTTTTAGTTTTTAGTGATTCATCATGCAAATCCTTTGAGAGAAACCCAACTATGGGAAACTAGTCCCATTATACCTAGTCGGAGCCACTATCCCAAATGGAAAAGGAATTGTGTTAAGGTTTGAACCGAGTGGTTATCCCCTTGTTGTTGCCACAGATTTCTGAGGCCTCAACACCAGGTCAAATAGTTTAGATTCTAGCATGGGAAAACTTAAACAAATAACACCCTACAAGTATGAACATGGAGTTTTGACTATAAAATTTTCTCTGTGGACAGTGTATTTATTAATGATTCTGCTACATGGACACAAGTTTGACTACTCTTTCCATCGAAGTACACATGGAACAAATTTTGATTTATGGAAAAGCTCAGGTATCAATCACTTGATCTGTTCTTTAGTAGGTTCACATCATTTGCTTACATTGTGAGCCAATCAAGGTAGTGGTTGATATTGACTGCTAGCATGCAAGCAACTCAATTTCAACCCCCATTGGATGTATGTCCCTTGTGTGTGGCAGAAGCTCATTAGTTAGCATCTCTCTTGAAGAGAGTGTTGGTCCTATTTGTATAGGCCACAATTCACCATAGTAGATTTTATCCCAAACTAAGGACTAAGTTTCTGTATTTTAAATTTAAAATAGGGATATACTTCAGGTGGTTTGGTTCATAAAATATCATGGGAACTTGAGAGAGGGGCGAGAAAAATATTTCTAAATATATTGAGCCTAAGGCCCTTTGGTAGCTTTCACTGAGATAAATCAGTTGGCTTGAGCTCTTATAAATTAGGTGTTTCTACTGCACTCATTTTATGATTTAAAGGCTACTTAGAAGTGCTTAGTTATGCTTCACAAATGATCCTCACAAAACTAAATTCAAAATCACTATCATGCACACACTCAATGGGCAGAGGTTACTGCCACAAAATGTTTGTTAGAAGTTAGAACAGAGGCTCGCTATGTTGTTTCTTGTTGGAAACATGTTCTTCTAAGGGAATACGGGAAGGAATTCTTGCCATCCCTGCATCACAATGTGTTTTCAACTGTTGGCTTGAGGGGTCCTGACCCAGGTTTGGTGTGCAAGGTTTGCCAACAAACCCCTATACTACTGGCTACTTAGAAGTGCTTAGTTATGCTTCACAAATGATCCTCACAAACCTAAAGTCAAAATCACTATCATGCACAAACTCAATGGGCAGAGTTTACTGCCACAAAATGTTTGTTAGAAGTTAGAACAGAGGCTCGCTATGTTGTTTCTTGTTGGAAACATGTTCTTCTAAGGGAATACGGGAATGAATTCTTGCCATCGCTGCATCACAAAGTGTTTTCAACTGTTGGCTTGAGGGGTCTTGACCCAGGTTCGGTGTGCAAGGTTTGCCAACAAACCCCTATACTACTAGCCCTTTCGGCAGTGACCTGCTTTTGCAGGTCACAGTCTCACCCGAAGTAGTATGGGTGGGTGTTGGAACCAGGTTTCCGCACCCTGAGAAAGGAAGGGTAAGGCAAGAAGAGATGTGTTCTATTTCTGTAATTCCCACATTACCTGGTTCTTCGCAGGGTTAAGTATGTATCTATTTGCATCCACATGCACTAGATCTACAATTATAGGCTTTCTATAACATCAACACAATATTATATAACCAGAGCGGAACAGATCTAGATCCAAGCATTCAGTATACAGATCTTCGCAGCGAAAAGACAGAAAATACATAACACAGTAATTATCAGTAATTCATACAACATTACTCATAGATTCAGATCTCTAATAATCCTTCGCATTCATTCGTTCATCAATCTTTCCTTACAATTCCCTTCCCAACCTGCGCACACAGCAGCAGGGTTCACACACAGCTGGACTAGGATCTTCGCTCACACAGCCAGCAGGAGTCTGTTCCCCAAAACCCAAACAGACAGCTTAAGCAACAGATCGCATCATTGTCTCATTAATTCCTCTCCTTTTCGATACAAAATACATCTCTATTTATGACAATCTAGCTCCGACTTTCCTATGGTCCACAACCCATGGTTTTCGGACCCCTAGTTTAACCTTTGACCTATTACAATGCGTTCGGGGCTTTGACTCGCCCCAAAACCCTTGCGTTATACTAAATATAATCAAAAGTAATCAAAATGGACCAGTTTCACAACTTGTTAGGAGACCCCGTTCCAACAGTCCCCCAACACAATCTTGTGACTCGTCCCAAGTCACTGCAGTGGTGCGGCTTCCATTTGTGCACGCAAAGTGGCCAGAGTGTGGAAAAGTGGAGGGAGTACATCCAAACTCTGGGCCGTAGCCTGCTGCGCAATGTTGACCAACATCGGGGAGGCAGGCCCATCTGTATTCGCAGTGACCCGTTCTAACAGCCGGTGGAGGCGTGCGATGGTGGACTAAGCATCGTGTACGAGCTGGAGTGTGGTATCAGACCATGGCTTCAATCATTTTCGAACAACTTTCTTGGAGTGAAGAAGGTCCTCAATCTTTTCCATGGCAGCTAGACACTGCGCGGAAACGGGGGAAGGTGTGGAGGCTCGGACTTGATCCAGAACAGCTTCCACCTACTGTAATTCCTGCTGGATATGTTGAATCGTGGAATGGTGTTGCACTACCGTCCATAGCTCTGTAGTTGTTTCGACCAATTGTGCTCCCTGTGTCAGCTGCTCCTTAATGATACGCATTGCGTCTATGACCACGACAATCCGTTGGGCCCGGACTTCTGGAGGTATGTCGTACTGCTGCTGCCTGTCCCGGTCACGGCGACGAACCTCCTGCATCGCTCTGGAGGATAGTCTTTGTAGCTCTAAAATAGATAGTTGTGCTAAGTCTAGTTGGACGTCCCCAGTAGTTGGGTTGGGAGTGTGAACTATGGCTGTGCGAGGGAGTGAACATACATTGCTTCTGGTGGGTGGCGCTTGGGAGCTGCAGAGACGTCGCAGCATGTCCCTGTATCTTAGCGTTCCTTCTATGCGGGGGCCGCAGACAATCCTCGCTATTGGAAGCCTGTGCTCAGTCCTATAACTGCACTCAGTATTCCCAGGTCCTCTTACCAGTTCTTTCGGTGGGTCCGGGTCCATCTTTTTAACAGAAAGGCGAACGTTACAAAGAATATGGATGAACACAAAAACCCGGAACACTGATAGCCAGAGCTTGTTGAAGGGTGAATAAATAGCTCGACACGAAGTTTTCCAGCCATCCACGCCCCCTCCGGAGCTATTTAATGGCGAAGTAGCTTGCTCGTGGCACGTACCCTCAATCCTTCAAACCGTTCTTACCATAAATTGCTGCATTGATGATCTGCCGCCTGTTTTTCGTACTTGCGGGGGTCTTTTCTTATTAAATCGGGACATGCTGCGACGCATGTATGTCAAACCATAGATGACGCATGTATGTCATTTGCATACCTGGGATGAGGGTCGATGTGAGGTGTATTTGCAAGTTGGTCAGTAGTCTTGTCAAGACCTTTATTTTGCTCGCGGGCGGGACGTCCTTGTGTGAGAAGGCTACGTCATACGTCCTTATGTCATTTATTACTTGAGATGTTCGCAGATTTTCCCGGATATACATAGTTTCAGACAGGTCTGTAATCCTACGCGTGCTTAGGTCTGTGGTACCCCGACAATTCTGTTCGGGCAAGGTTTGATCGCACTCTTGAGTGTTGCACATCAGCAGGTATCCGCGTAGGTCAACTGGCCTCGAAGCCCATCTGGCCACAGGGGTCCCTATGCGCAAGATCACCCTACTCCAGTACTTCCCTTGAGTAAAGAATACCAGTCCTTGCGTAGGTGTTTCGCATAGTGTTAGCGGTAGTGCTTCTGGCCTACGATCTGTGGGACTCTTCGATTCATCAGGCTGCTAATCTTCACCTGCGTCCTCCCGGCAGGGCGAGGTTCGTTCTGTGGTAGAGATGCGACGGAAATACCTGATGGTCTAAAGGCTTCGAAGCGCTGAAACCTCATGCAACCGACCTTGCCAATTCTCCAGCTCCTCATCGGAGTCGGAAAAACATTCACTGTCCTTTTCCCAACAGAGCATTCCTTCATCCATGGGGTTAAACCGATCTTCATCATGTGCACTTATCTTATAAATGTGATCCAATTCCTCCTTTTCATAGGCTGGCTCTGTGTACTGCGCACCTTTTGTTGGATCTAGTGGTACTATGACATGTGTACCTTTGTTTTCAAACACCATGCTACGTTTCTTGAGATTTATGACACCTCCCATGTTTATTGCCTAGTCCAGTCCAAGGAGCACAGGGTAGGGGTCTGCATCTTCTACTATTTCTATTACTTCAAAATTAGCTAGGACCCATACCCCTGCGATGTCCACCATGACTTTCGGTAACCTACCCAGAGGGATGATCTTTTGTTGATTTTCCATTCGTAGTTGAATAGTGGACCATTCCAACTTAGGCTCTCCCATTTGTTGCCATGTTTGTCTTGGTAAGACGTTCGCATTCGATCCAAGATCTAAGATAACCTGATCCATCTCATAGTCTCCGATCTGCGCAGTCAATTGCATTTCTCTCCCGGTGTGTTTCTTATAGCTGTACAGCTTGTGTACATCCTTGGTCTCAGGGATCAAATTGTGTCGAGTTGCACAGGTATTCAGTAACGCTAGGAGATTTCCTACCGCCTGTGGATTCCTTAGTAACTTCAGACATGCCTTTAAAAAGGGCTCAACTCCTTCTTCTATCTGAGGCTACGCGGAGGCTGCCAATGGTGCTTGTTCGTTAAAAGACACTCCTTCTCTAGAGGCAAGCCCTCTCTCAGCTCCCTGGGTGACCAGCCCACTACGTGTCATGACTTTTACACTCAGATCCGCCTTTCTTAGCTTGGTTTTAACTCTTTTTACGTTCTGCGTCAGGGTGGGTTTCTTTTTCCTGCATCTTGGCTATTAAAATTGAGCAGTCTTCTACCTCATGATCCAGCTGCCTACAATACTTGCACAATGGCCTGGTGGGATTAGGGAATTCTCTGTAAAAGTGCCCTATTTCCCCATAGTTATAACAGATTAGCTGCCCACGTCCTCAGTCTGCGCTTCCTCCCCGACCTCCTCTGCCTCGGGCTGGTGATCCTCCAAAGTGCGTAGCAAGTCTTGGCGACACAGGGTCTGATTGCACCCTATATAAGTTCCCACGATCCATCATTAAGTCATATGTTCGACAGTTATGCTCATCATGTCCCACTGATCGGAAGAATCGGCACCATTGTTGCTTCAGTTCTGGGACATACGCACCTAGCCGAGGAAAATGGTTCGTATCATGTAGTCCTGCTACCCGAAAATCATCACACCAAAGCGCAGATCCGATTGATCCTGGTTGCAACAGGACAAGTTATCTACTTTCCCCTGGGTGTCTGGCCATACGAAGGATCAGTTATCGATCAGCAGAGGACATTGATCCTTCGTATGGCCAGACACCCAGCATCGTATGCACCAGAGGTCTGCGTAGATGTCCTTTCCTCATTCTTTTCGCAGGTTCTGTATCTCCATATTCATAGCCCCAAGTTCTTCCTGGATTTGTTGTACCCCTGCCGACGTATCCTCTCGGGATGCAGCTTCCAATTTCATAGAAAATTCCATACCTTTCTCTTGCGATTTAAAGGTCTGATGACTCATCGGTGTGCGCAAGTGGGGTAACAACATAGTGATGAACCACTCCGTATGTTGTCTATCATCATATTCGAACCCTCCTTCCCTAATAGCCTTCTTCAATCACTGATCAGCCTCCCATACTGACTCAGACGCACCTTTTTTGAAGTCCTTTACTTCCGCTATCAACTGGGAATTATATTTCGGCTTTTGGAATTGTTGCTTCAAAGCATCTTTGATATCTTGAATGTAGGTGGTCCCATTCTGGGAAACGTATCACATATACCAGCCCAGAGCTCTGTCTTCGAATGCTAAAGACAGCTGCGCCCTCTTTATTGTGTCGCTTGCCACATTCTGCGCAGTCCAGATAGAGTCTGCCACAAACCAAAATCGGCCCATATCCTCGTCTCCTACCCCTTTGAAGGTAGGCAGTTTCAGGTGTGCAGCCATATCACTGTCTAGGGAGGGTGGCGGTATAGGAGAATTCTTACCTTTGTGTGGCCTAGGTGGCGATGTACCTAGGGGATCTTGTGCAGTTGGTTCCTGCAACGGATTGTAGGTGTATCTCCCTCCGTCAAGGTTGGTCCGATAGTATTTACCACTGCGTGTTGCGCTTCCATCTAGACCCGAGGTCATTCAGTCAGTATGACTACACAGGATGCTCTTTTCGCACAGTAATTTATTGATCAGCAACGGTAACGTCCTCAGAAACTTGCCTCGAAATCCCTTGAAGAATCATCGTTCAGCCTCAGAGTATGATACAAACTGATCAATGGCAAATTCTGTCACAAATCCTCCCAGCACACTATCCACCCAGTGATCTACCATGCGTGTGATAGTATTATCAGTTTTTTCAAGCTATTCGAGCAACTTTGGGGTCCACAGAGTGACCCGCTCGTCCTTCCAGCACCTCTGGAATTCCACCAGTCTAGCCAGCCACTCCTGGAGTTCAATCGCAAAGGTCAGTAAGGATGTACCTCTTTTTCCACCTTTCCGCTATTAACTTCTCACTGCGATTTTCTTTTACTGCAAATTCCTGGATCTGTCTTTCGAACCAGTCTTTGATTTATTTTCTTTCAGGTTTCCAGTATTCTCTTGTCATTACCCAATTCCTCTCTTAGACTTCTTCCGGTCCCGACAACGGAACCATTTGTTGGCTTGAGGGGTCCTGACCCAGGTTCGGTGTGCAAGGTTTGGCAAAAAACCCCTATACTACTGTCCCTTTCAGCAGTGACCTGCTTTCGCAGGTCACAGTCTCACCCAAAGTAGTATGGGTGGGTGTTGGAACCAGGTTTCTACACCATGAGAAAGGAAGGGTAAGGAAAGCAGAGCTGCGTTCTGTTTCTATAATTCCCAGATTACCTGGTTCTTCGCAGGGTTAAGTATGTATCTATTTGCATCCACATGCACTAGATCTACAATTATAGGCTTTCTATAACATCAACACAGTATTATAACTAGAGCAGAACAGATCTAGATCCAAGTATTCAGTACACAGATCTTCGCAACGAAAAGACAGAAAATACATAACACAGTAATTATCAGTAATTCATACAACAGTACTCACATATTCAGATCTCTAATAATCCTTCGCATTCATTCATTCATCAATATTTCCTTACAATTCCCTTCCCAACCTGCGCACACAGCAGCAGGGTCTGCACACAGCTGGACTAGGATCTCCGCGCACACAGCCAGCAGGAGTATGTTCCCCAAAACCCAAACAAATAGCTTAAGCAACAGATCGCATCAATATCTCATCAATTCCTCTCCTTTTTGATACAAAATACATCTCTATTTATAACAATCTAGCTCTGAATTTCCTATGGTCCGCAACCCATGGTTTTCGGGCCCCTAGTTTACCCTTTTACCCATTACAATGTGTTCGGGGCTTTGACCTGCCCCAAAACCCCTGCGCTATACTAAATATAATAAAAATTAATCAAAATGGACCAGTTTCGCAGCTTGTTAGGAGACCCCGTTCCAACATCAACAGTAGCTTAGTGATCACCATTCCTAGTTGTAAATCAATTTATTTGGCAAAAAATTCCTACTATTGATCATTAGATTCCATAAAATAGGCAACCATATGGGTAGCCCAACTATCAACCCACAACTAAAACTGAAATACCCATTCATAAAAAATTACTAGTTGTACTACTTGGATGAATCTGAAAGAAATGCAAAAATGCAGTGAACCAATCAGTACACAAAACACACCTCATGGATTGTGTTTCTGACTCTGGTGCTATACCCATAACCCAACACAAGGGCCACTAAGTATAATTAAATTATCAATCAATAAGACCACCAAAATTGAATAATTAAATTATTAATCAAGTAAATGAAAATTGAGGCACATAGTCATAAGAAACAATATAGGATAGAGTTCCTTATACTTTTTTCAATGGAACTCTCAGAATTGAGATGCAAATTTCACTTTGGATTTTTTGAGTCTCCAAAAATATGAAAACTTCAGCATTAATAAAAACTATTCTGAGGAATTGACAATGTTGATACTATGCATTTTGTATACTAGATAGTTGGATTTGTTTAAAAGCAAATGAAAGAAAAATCATATCCCAAGCGATGGTTAAACTAAAACCTAAGGTATCTTCATAAATTTTCCATCCCCTTCGAATCTCCAACCATGGTAAAGGCATTCTAGTCTTCCATCTGTTAATTGGCCTTCAAATAGCTTGACTACCCTGAAAAATACATAGAAGCAAGACAAATAAATATAATTCCAAACCACGACCTATTCCATACACTGAAATTTTCATATGTTATCAACAGTACCCAATTTTAGTCATGATTGTATTGCAACTAGAGAAGCAAGGTGCACTCTACAGTGTAATCGGTCCATGTGTAAGTTACATTGAATTTAGACAGTGGACTACGTGCACTTAATATTGAAAAAAGACAAATAAATACAACTCTAATCCATGACCCAATTCATACATTGAAATTCACATCAATTCTGGTTTCGGGTCTATTGACAAATATCAAAATTATAATAATAATTTTATTGTAGTAAAAGAAGTGAGGTGCATTTTACTAAGGATAATAAATCAACTATTCATCTCTGTATAAGTGTAAAGGTACAATAAATATAGATGGTGTATTGGGTGCATTGAAAATTGACACTACCACATAGACATCTAAAGTTAGGTCTTATGTAGGTTGGGATGAGATCTTATAAGTTAGGTGTTTCTACTGCACTCGTTTTCTGATTTAAAGCTTGCTTAGAAGTGCTTGGTTATGCTTCACAAATGATCCTCACAAAGCTAAATTCAAAATCACTATGATGCATACACTCAATGGACAGATGTTATTGCCACAACAGGTTTGTTAGAACGAGCTCTCGCTATGTTGGTTCTTGTTGGAAATATGTTCTTCTAAGGGAATACAGGAAGGAATTCTTGGTATCGCTACATCATAATGTGTTTTCAACACTAGCTTAGTAATCACCATTCCTAGTTCTAGAACAATTTATATGGTAAAACATTCTTACTATTGATCATTAGATTCCATAAAATAGGCCATCTGCCAAGTCTTTGGCTCTGTCACGAGGTACGAGTTTTATTCTTGTTATGCGGATAAATCCCTCTTGCGGACAAGAGCGATCTCCCTAGTATCCCACGGATAGCTAGAAACAAACATCCATTTGTAAATCGTTTCCTCTAGATCATTTGCAAGTCAGAATTATTATAAACAAAGAAAGAGGAAATTCCCCTACTTGAAATCCGACGTTCAGTGTAGTCTTTTATCTAGTCGCTCCAAAGAGGCTTCTTTAGTAAGTAGAACCTGCAATCAAAGATAGACAAAAGAATTAAAAGCACCTACAACATATAATAATTGAGAACAACTGATCTAACTCAGTGATCAAGGAGCATGAGTATTGAATTATTCAAATAGACACAAGAACAACTCAATGAGAAAAGGAGATCCATATGTATTATCTTGAATGAAAAGAGTAACTTTACAGCCTGATGCCTTGATGTCATACAAGTTCCTCCCGGGGTCCTGAACAATCGTTCCTCCTTCAGATGGACAAGCCTTCCTCTCTCTGAACTAGCATGAAGTTATGGACATGAGTGTGTGATCATTCTCATACCCATAATGACTAGTATAGAGAGTATGCTTTCTTGAGAATTTCTTCAGCAACTAATATGTATGTCTACCCTTGAGACTGAAACATGAGCTAAATTTATAGGGAAATGGAGGTAGTTTCAGTTCCATGAAGAGGGGGATGGATTCCTCTCATGAAGGGATTTTAGTTCCATAGACCAAGGGATAAACTCCATGAGTGAAGGGATAGATCTCTATGAGTGGAGGGATAAAGCTCAAACTGATTGTGCCTCTAGAAGCTTCCAGTTGGGAGAATATTCGTCTAGCTAGGCTTCTAGAACTTACTTTTTCCTTTATTTGACTGTTTACGGGGGTTCGCAGGTTTTATAAGCAGAATGTGTGGGATGTGTTGTAGGCTATAGAACAAATATCTGCGGATCCGTAGGAAAGAGCTAGGAAAAGTGCAAAGTTAGAATTTTTAGGGTTTTAATGAGATTTTCTCCAATTCCAAGACTTGGTTTAGGAACATTAGGGTTTTTTACGTCTAAGTGAGCATAATATAGGTAGTGATGAACCTATATAGACAGTCAAATTTCATGGTGACAAAATAACGTGTAACAATTCTCTTTGGGTCAATCAAGGTTAGGCTTAGCGTGTTAAGTCAACTAGGCGTGCAACCCCTTTGGGTGGGCCTCCCTAGGTGTTATTACAAGAAGAAAGGAAAATAACATTTAAGATCATTTCTTCATCCATTAATAGTTTAATTTGGTTAATATTACTTTCGGAGGTGAACTGTCATGCTTCTTAAGTTCCTAAAAACTCTTAGCATGCAAGCATCCTTAAATATTAAACACTATAATATTGGACTCTGCCCTAATTTTTCGTTATTTTTCTCAACATCCATCCTGAAAGAGGAAGAGGGAAAGACAACTCCATGGGATCTTGCTTCAATTATGTTATCGACATGCCCATTCGTGACAATACTTTCCCCTATTGCTATACCATCTACTTCAAACTATTACCATCGACCTTCCCATGAAAAAATAAGGAGCTAAATATTGGAACTCTTTGGCCATTGACATCTTGAAGTTGCACTACCAACATAGCAACCTACACCTCCTGATACCTAAAAAATTTGAAGTTAGTCTTGAGTGTAAATCTCACCAACTGCAAAATAAAGGAAGTTCAAACTGCATCTACAAGGTGAATATGAACTTGTGAGAGGTTTCGGTATATAAGTAAGTAGCAATCCTTGCAATCCTTCATAATGTATACCTATAGCTGAGTAGACCAATGATAAAGTCTTACTGTTTTTTTGAGGGATTTATTGTTACAAGAAAAAAAAAATTGAAACTGAGCTAGGGGAAGTGGTCCCTATACATCTCTCATGGTTGCATTTCAAACAGGCATAAATTTTATGGATTTTTCCCCTGAGGCAATGGATATTAGGTTCTAGTAGTATGTTTTCACTCCTCTACGGTGTTGTTCAATATATTTCACGTGAGAATAAACATATCATATGATTGTGTAAACAGTTTCATGATTAATGTACATAACTCCCAATCAACTATGAGAACATGGGCGCCTAATAAGCATGGTGTTATTATTGTTTCCTTTTCCAGCTCAAAAGAATTTATAAAATGTAGGATACAAAATACCTAGGGAAGTACACAGGGGTTGCTGACATAGTTCGCCAAAAGAAAGAAAATGAAGAATAAAGGGAGAAAAAAATTAAAGAATCATAATATCCTCTTTACTGTGATATTTCCCCAGATGATTGTTGTAGACAAGTCCCAAAGTTTCCCCACATAAATACATAAATAAGAATAACCATAAATCCACATTGCTTAAAAGTTGAAAGACATTATCCTCTTGACTTGGGCCAGGCTGGGAATGAGACCAAAATAGCCAAATTATTGTGAAGAAGTTATTGCAAATACCTATGTTATTATCTTCAAAGCCTCTTTCAACGACAACACCATCAAGATCTACTCAGTTCCCAAATTCCATTTCATTTCCTACATATCTCTATCTTCATCACAACCAAAATGTGTACTCCCAATATTATCATCTGAAATCCTTGAGTAATAGACTTGAAATCTCATGGCTACATCCTTGTTCTTCCTCACACGACCTATATATATGCCTCTAGGTATACATAACGTAATGGCCACAAGCCAAGATATTCCATGATTTACTTTTGTAGTTTTGTGTTTAGCTATCTTTGAAAGAACGTAATGGCCACGGGACAAGATATGCCATGATTTAATTTTGTAGTTATATGTTTAGCTATAGAGACCAGAGGCCGGATCATATTATTAAAAAAAATATATATATTTTTTTTAAATTCTCACAGGCAAGAGCTTGACATGCCACAACAAAGGTTTCAGGTTGAAACGAATTTCCTAAATCTCTTTGCCATGTGTCTAATCATTTCTTTGCTGCCTATAATGTAAGAGTGATGATATACTTCTGAAAAGAATAGTTCTATATCGCTTAAAATATGTTCATATCCCATTAGGAACAGAACCAAGTATATCCTAACAGAATCCTACAATTTCCATTATCCATATATAGAGATCTAGTGTCCAAATCAAATTCAGAACTTAACTACTATATGTGCATTGATATATAAAATGTGTGCATATGTGCACATTTATAATTTCTTCATCCTAAAATATATGATGGAAATCCCAACAATTTCCCATGGGCCATAACCATCTATAAGTTTTCATTGATCGTTCCAATAGTTGAACCACTAAGTGCACCACTTGAGCTAACTTTTCTCCATTATCATGACGTACCAACAAAAATTGTGATAAAACCCTTAATTTTGTCAACCTCACCTCTCTAGTGTGCAATTGTCGAACTTCAAAAAATAAAAGGAAGTTGAAGAAAACCGTAAAACACCAAACACAAATACCTTTTCACAAATTTCATTTTTTTACTCTTGTTGCGTTCATTTTCCCTCTAAAACAAATTTCTTTTACAAACACAAATTTGCATTGGTCGAGATATATTGACACTGTTGTCATTCCTCTTTTGTTGCATGGTTGAGTTTGCAACTTTGGTGAAAATTTGGTTATAACTTGATGCATAAAAATACCAGATACCTACAATTTGTACAAGTTCAGTGCAAAAAGGTATGTGACACCAAATTTAGCAAAAATGTATTAAAGAAACCCAAGAAAACATAAATATCACGTCTTAGAAAATTTTCTCCTTCCAGGAATAAGTCACTCTAGATAGATTGACAAGCACCGTTTCTATGTCTCTATTAGAATCAAAGCATGTATAATATGTCAGGTGGATCGACCAAATCTCTTTCATGGAAGTTATGGGTTTATTTTGTATATCACCAAAGCATTTTCAGGTTTTTCACATCCAATTCTGGAAGCTAATGAAATTAATATGTTGCAACACTCTATGTATTATGTTAAATATCGGGAAAGTATCTCAGTAAACAGGCATTATCAAACCAAGGATTCTTTGCAAACTGGAAACCAATTTCCCCAAAGAATTGTCCATTAAGAGCACATGTAAAGAAATACATACATGTAAAAAATTTAAAATGAGGAAATCATGGCTGCATTATAAATTTGTTTGACATTTGATTAAACAATTTTGATATCCATTTCATAAAAAATCCAAAATTGGAACTACATGTTCGATCTATTTCACATGAGAATAAACATATCATATAATTTTGCAGACAATTTCATGATTAATGTACATAACTCCCAATCAACTATGAGAACATAGGTGCCTAATAAGCATGGTGTTATCTTTGTTGCCTTTTCCAACTCAAAATAATTTTTAAAATGTAGGATACAAAATACCTTGGGAAGTACACAGGGGATGTTGACATAAGTTGCCCAAAGAAAGAAAATGAATAATAAAGAGAAATATATTGAAGCATCACAATATCCTCTTGAATGCGATATTCTCCCCAGATTATTGTTGTAGACAAGTCCCAAAGTTTCCCCACATAAATACATAAAGAAGAATAACCATAAATCCACACTGCTTAAAAGTTGAAAGACATCATCCTCTTGACCTAGGCTAGGTTGAGAACAAGACCAAAATAACCAAATTCTTGTGAATATGTTATTAAAAATAGTTGCGTTATTATCTTCAAAGCCTCTTTCATCGACATAACCTTCAAGATCTACTTCGTTCCCAAATTCCATTTCATTTCCTGCATATTTATATCTTCATCACTATCAAAAAGTGCACCTAACCCAATATTATCATCTGAAATCCTTGATTAATAGCCTTGAAATCCCCTGGCTGCATCCATGTTCTTCCTCACACGACCTATTTATATGCCTCAAGGTATATATAAAGGAGAAACGAATAGCAATACCATGCATACTACCTGTAATATGACGAGCGCTTGAAATTCAAAAACTCATTGATCAAGAGATAAACACCTCTCAAAAGCAAGAGCACGAAGATTTGCTTCTTCGATATTTCCACCTCTTGAAAGAAAACTAAGCCACCGCATATCGTGACTCAGTCTCGACATCATAATCCAAACGATTCTTGGAATGTCGACCTGCGTATGGAAGATCATCATCCTATAAAGAAAAAGAAAAACCAATCAAAAACAAATTTTCAGAGCTAGTAACATGTGAAAAAAAAGTGTGAATTAGCTACAAATTTTATCGCATTTGAGTAGGGGTGCCTCAACCTAGATGTTCTTGCATAATCACAAAAATTTCCATCACTATAGGTTGAATTCCATTCATGCGATGACTGTAGCTATCGTCAGGGTATAGAGGCCTACGTGGAAGCATGTTCTTCCTTCATAAACCCCAAATCAACTATCGCGTGCTCCCATCCTCCTAAGCTCAATATCAAGAATTCCACGAACCCATGGAACTCTTCCCCCTCCCCCCCCCCGACTACCATATCTTGCACGAACACCATCTTTAAATGATCGTCTCTTTTGCTAAGGTTTTCAAAGTGTAGCTTTCAGAGTAACATGTGTATGTGTTAATGAAATTAGGACAACAAATCCATGAATCTCATTATAGAAAATAAACAAATACCTATTTTATAGAAGCACATAAACGCATAACTTGTTATCCTCTTCATTTACCTCGTTCTTGTTTATTTCTTCAATGCAGGCCAGTGTTGCTTCACAAGTTGTAAAAAAAATGAACCCAAAAAAAATTCGCTTCAATTGCATATTTTGTGCCAATTGCTCTTTTTCAATTTCACCATAAGCCTTAAATTTCTCCTGAACTTTCTCATCATCCCATCAACGTGGCAATCCATCAACAAAAATAGACTTTACCTGCATAAGGGTTTTGTTGCTTCACGAGTTGTAAAACAAATGAACCCAAAAAAATTTCACTTGGTTGCAAGCATATTTTGTGCCAATTGCTCTTTTTTCAATTTCACCATAAGCCTTAAATTTCTCCTGAACTCGCTCTTCATCCCATGAAGATGGAAATTCATCAACAAAAATAGACTTTACCTACACAAGGGTTTTTATCATCATTTATTTCACCGTCGAATATTTTTATCATCAACTATTTTATTAATTGACTAACGTCTCAAACAAGGAGAAAATAAGGCCACAAAGATAGAATTCTTAAGGTACAATAACACTTGAAATAAATGCGTGGGTCAAGAGATACAAGGATCTCAAGGAAGGTAACCTGTATATGAATAAAATCTGAAATTAGTTGCCATGTGATATTTTTCTTACCACTCCCTCAATGATTGATTTATGTTATTTAACTATATGCAACCTATACAATATTGTCTTTCCACAATAGGCTTACAAATATGGCATGGAAATATAAGGAATACAAAATAGAAGTTGACACCATCTAACATAAACTTTATTTCAAAGCACTTAATATTATCAAAATTGAACGCTTTATAAAATATCCTCTCTAACAGGAAACACGAGATTACAAGTTGTACATAGCATAAATTAAAATAAAAAACAATACACAGAATTATTACCCGTGCCATAACTTCTTCATCAGGCTTAATGCCAGATTTGGTAAATGTAACCTTTACACAAACATTAATACCAAATATGGATATCTACAACATCCTTCAAATGTGCTTTGAACTGATAACTTATAAAACAATAAGTGCAGAGCCCAAAGAAATCAATACAAATAAAAAGCAGAGGAAAAATCACGAATTACTAGACACCTAATCAAATTAGGCAAAGAAAAGTAGAAGAGAAGAGTGAAGAAGCACAAGATAAACCATGAACCATTGGGCCTTCACATTATAAACACACCTAATCAACTTAGTTAAGGCAAAGGACAGGGGTGCAACGATTTTATAGCTATAAAAGTTATCTTAAGAGAGTGGAAGATAGGTATATCTAATTACCTTTAATTGAAGTTTCACATACACTCTACTAAACATTCAACAAAGGAGGAAAAGGCCTTACCTCACAAACAACCAACTATTATTTTGATAAGAAGCACCTCCCCCTTGCTACCACCCCATTTGCATGTGTCTAGTGGTAAATTGAAATTGGAATGTAAAGTAAAATAGAGAAATCCAATTGCATAATGACAACTACAAGGGCACGACATCCGCATAACAACCCCACAATTTCTATTAAATTATAACCATAAGTTCAAAATAAAAGGCCACAGATTATATCATGATCGGCCATATATTCATGTATGTTAATGTATTTTGACATCAATTCAAAGTCTGACAACCCTAACTAGGGAAGTGGACTCTTTAATCCAGTGAAACTCAAGCATCATGTTACCAAGTCCATAGTCTAGGTGGTATCAAAAGATATCATAAGTTAATACTAAGATCAAGTGCTAGTAAACTTGGTAACTGCTTTGGTACCCTCTGAGACAACATGCTTGGTGAGTTCTCCTGGAATATCAAGACTTACAGTGGTCTGAATGTATCAGGAGGTAGTGGTGGGCTTCTTGTTGTACCGAGCAAGTCTCGATGCCTCACTCGCCAACTTCTCAAAGATATCGTTGATGAAGGAATTCAAGATTCCCATGGCCTTGCTGACAATATTAATATCTGTATTAACTTGTTTGATAACCTTGAAGATATATATCTTGTATGTCTCAACGATTTTCTTGTGCTTCTTCTCTTCACCCTCCTTAGGCAAATTATTCTCAGCCTTTGCGGAGGGTTTCTCTTCTGTAGGGGCTTTCTCTGCAACATGCTTCTTCTCAGCGGGTTTCTCGTTTCTGCAGGTTCTTTCTCTACAACAAGCTTCTTCTCAATGTGTTTCTCGTTTCTGCAGGGGCTTTCTCTACAAAAAGCTTCATCTCAGCGAGTTTCTTCTTAACCTTCAGAGCCATTCCTACTACCAACAGGAAATAATCTACAACAGTCACATATTTCTTGAACAACTTGAAAAAGAACACAAAATGCCACAAAGGGCTGGTCTTCTCTATACAGATTGATGAAGAGCGTCGGGTGTGTTATCACTCCACCAGATTCCCAAGGATGAGGAAGGAATCCCAATAGAGGTAACCACAAACCAAGCTTTTAACTTGGTATCTAGCCCTACCAAGTCGGAGAGGGCTCTCTCCACAAAAATCATGGCCAAGAGGGCTGGATGAATTTTTTTTAGACTAGCTAAGAAATGTAGAAGGGTTTGATTTGTTTTGATTTGGGGTTGGGCTCACTGAATGAGGATTAGGTCAAGGGGAGTAGACTAGGGCCAATGAGATGGAATTGCAGTCCATTCGACGGGGCAAGGTAGGTAGAATGCTCAACAGTTGAAGGTGATTTGGTGAGGTGGAATAAGACAAATTAGGAGATAGGAAGAGCATAGGGGATGAGTTCTTCCTAAACTGAAGAAAATGGACAAATTATGAAAAATTTCCCAAAACAGAGCATGAAACACATGAATTTTGCCTTTCAACCTAAAATTTAACATATAATATACATGAAAAAGTTTATGATCTTACAAAAAATTCATACAAATGATCGCAAAGAAAAAACTATGTCAAATATTCATACCACATGAATCTCAAAGAAATAGCTGCAATTTTTCATTAATATCCAGGCCAAACTTGTTCTTTATCAATACACTAATTTTGAAACTGATGCCAACCTTTGAACCCTGTGAAGAACTGAGCTAAATAGACCTCAAAACCACCTCCACTCATCCATAGGGGTCGAATCCATGAGGTAACGAAGATATTACACAAAAAGCTGAATTGATAGCTAGAGTATAGGATGAGGAAAGCGACTCATTCTTATCTCTAATGAACTGATTCATTACACCTAAACTGATTGACTTACCTAATGTATCTACCATAGATAAAAGTAAAAACATGACATTTACATCACCTTGACCATTTAGATCAGTAATTTCTCATTTGCTAAGATAAAAAGTCAAACTGGAGTGAAAATCAAAAAATTGTTGAAGACTGTGAAAAATGGAATTTTCATGTCAAACGTGCAACGTCTAAACAGAAAAAATGACCGGTTTTCAAAGCTGGTTTTGAGTACCTTCCTGGTGTCCAAATCAGCTCCATGATAGCTCATTGGAAAGATACCCGAGTCTAGTTTCCAAAACTACCTCCAGTTTTGATAATGGTGCTCATTTTACCTATCAAAAATCTGTTCTCCCAAGACTTGTAAACGCACAACAACCAGGCAGAATTTGAGGCAGAAACATGAAAATTTGATGGTTTTTGGCACTTTTGATGGACCAATTCTCCTCCAAAAGCTCTGAAACTTGCTAGGGGATATGTACCCATCAATATGAACATGCTGGTGGTGGCCATTTGTTATTTTGAGGCCCCAAAAAAGAGCATAGCATCCAGGTCGTTGCACCTTTGGAAAATTTTCTGTGTGCAAAAATACCCAAAAACACAGAAATGAACATAAGTGAAAAGTGTGCAAAATTTTTGTCAAAATGGTGAGGGTACTTGCTCATCAAGTGTTTGAGGCATGGAGTGATACCTCAGCAAGTATATCTAACTTCTCTTTCTCTCCTTGCTTGGTCAAATATTCAATTTTAGCATTGGCTCTTTTGAGCTTGGCCAATGCAATTCTCTCTTTCCATGCATGAATTTCGACCCTTGTCCTCAACAAGTCATTGTCTTTGTTGGCCTTCTATAGCAACCTCTAAAAATGTAGATTGGCTCTATCAAGCCATGGTTCCCTGTCCTTTCTGATTTCTAGGGCAATCAATTCATTTGGTGTGAGATGGTCTACTAGCTCAGCTTCCCTTTGTCTCTCAAGGGCTAGAGCTCTTTTCAGCTCTCTAGTCCTTGGTCTCTGTCCTGGAGGCTGATCCTCCTCATCATTAGGTTCACCAAAACATTCCAATGTTTACTCAAACAATAAATTAGCCTTTTCAGCCTCTCTTTTTGCTTTGATACACTTCACCTCATTGATTACTTGCTTGGTTTTCAGCTGCTCATTTTCTTGCCCAAGGAAGTCAATCACATATTTTGCCCTCTCAAGATTAGTTTCAAGTTCACTAATCTTTGCCTCTTTACCTTTGATTGCCGCACTAGTAATTTTGTCTTCATCTTCCTCACCTAGGTCAATCAATTGAAATTCATGCTTTGTCTCATGTTTTCCCTCCCCATCATCAATGTTTGGCTCTTTTGCATTTTCCTTGTCTTTTTCTACCTATTGTGTTGATGAAGAATGCATGGCCCCTTTCACTCCAAGTGAAGCAAACACATGCCTATAGCCTCTCTAATAAGTTTTTTGAAAAGGGTGAACCTCAGTCAAACTAGACCTTGCTGCCTCAATATCTTCCTCACTGCTGGATGACTCTGAATCATGATGTGATGATGATGTTAGGTTATAGGAAGGTGAAGAAGAAGGATCAATATGAGGTGAATGAAACTGGCTTGGTGATGAAGTATGAGCAACAGACTGAGATGGAGGAATAGATGTGGGAGGATGATATGATGAAGGGGTATTATGATCAAGCTGACTAGGTGGGGTAGTAAAAATCTCATTTGATATGAAGGTGTCCCATGGAATGTTCATTTGATCAAGTCGATACATGACTATAATTTTGATGAGGGAGTGGCTGAAAATACTCTGCATTTGATGACCAAAATCTCTCTTTTGGGCAATATATGCCATTTTGTCAATGCTGCAGGAGAGGTAATAAGGTATGTGAAGCATTCTGACTCTAGTAAAGTGCATGAGGAGCCAGATATGATAAGAACAGAGTCTAGAAAACCTCCCCTCACAGGTGAAGTATTTCATGATGACTTTCATCATGGGGACATATCTGTCAAGGAGATGGGAGAAAGTAAAAATTGTCTTTTTGTCATCCTTGTAGCTTGGTTTAAGATATGGCTCATAGTAGCAATGATCGAGGTTTCCTTTATTAAACCATTTTTCTCCTACATTTTGGATCCCTGTAGCAGCTGCAATGATATTAGTAAACATAGTGAAATTGACCCCGACAATAGTGACCTGTCTATCATGAAGATTGGAAATGAGTTATCTTGTCAACATGGGATGATACTATATCTTCTGCATTTTCTCACAAAATTCAAGACAACCCACATGTTTAAAACATGACACAGTGAGGGGAGAATCCATAAGCTCTCTAGTGGTTGTTGGTTCACATCTAATGACTTTCCCTCCCTTTTTATATGACTTTTTCTTTGGTCTATACTCCTCACTAATATTTCTATTCTCCTCTTCAGCCATATTTGAATTTGAAACCCTAGGGTGATGGAATGAAATGGAGGGAATGTGAAGTGAAAGGAAATGTTTTGGGAAATGGAGGGAATGGGAATGTCAATGGGAACCTAGGTTTGTGTAAACCCTAGGATTAAGTGGTATTAGGAATGGTATTTGTTTTATGGAATAGGGGTATGGGAAATATACATGTAAATGGGAAGGGAAATATATTTCAGTTTAGGGATTTAGTTTTTGAAATGAGAACTAGGGCTTCCTTTTGGAAAAAACTTCATTTTTTCTATAAAACAAAAGATATATCACTACAGAGATGTCTTAGTGTTTACTCACTGACCAAGAGAGCCTTGAAGAAAATCCATGCAGAGATATGGAATTTTTTGATTAAGTAGGAGGCTATCAAGTGGCTTTCTATCTTCCTGAGCAAACGTGCAACGACCACTGCAAACGCGCAGCGACCCCTCTCAAACGCGCAACACCCTTCCTGAACGCACAGCGCCCCTGTGACACCTTATTTTAGACCACATTTGGAGGCCTTCTCAGTGTCCAAATTGGGCCCAGGATATCTATTTGGAAATCTTGTCCTGTCTACTTTCCAAATCTACCTTTTTTTTTCTTATTGGATTTTATTTTCCTTGTCAAAAATTGATTTTCCCAAGACTGGTCAAAAAGTGTTGAATGAGGGTGCATAAATGCAGAGTGTTGTTGCAGGCAAGTTTTTGAGGCCTTCCTCAACTAAAAATTGAGTTCATGATAGCTCATTGGAAATATATATTTGTCTAGCTATCATTTTAATTATCAAAAAAGTGATTTGGACACTCCAACTATGATAAAACTTGATTTTCCCAAGGTCACTCCAGAAGTGCAACAACTCTCCTGTGGCACTTGTGTTTTTTGACATTTCTTTAAAACCATGAAACCTATGTGAAATCTGAAGGAGTTTTTTCTTCCTTGACCTATGATGGACAAAAACCTCTTTCACTTTTCTCAAATTCATCTTTGTTTGGTCAGAAACACAGTTTGAAGAAAAACCGACCCTATGAGTGACAAATGACTTGACTCTTGGAATTACTTCTCAAAAAATGATGGAGATATGATGTTTATGAGATGAAATGACCTCATACTAATTAATATGACCTAAATTATGGCTCCTCTTCACAAATGTCTCATTTCCATAGCAAACCCTACATCAGTGGGAGAGGAAATTAGGGTTTAGTGCTTGTGAACAATGATGACTTGGGAACCTTTGGGAAAATACAACTCCCTTTGACATTTGATCAATTGATGAACTAAAAACTCTTTCACTTTGAAATTTTAGGTGTTGGCATGTGGAACTCTGAGTTGGCAGATTTTTGGAGATTGAATACTTGTTACATTTGAATTGACATAAAATTACATGAATAAATAAAAATTACATCTTGGAATGAAACTCACACTTGAAATCAAATTACAAATTTGGAAACCGTCTTGGAGGTCATCTTTACATGGTAAAGAGACAATATTGGGATCACTCCCATACTTTGTTGATCTTATGCAAATGAAATGGTGCATTTTTGGACCTTGAACAATGAAACCTAATGACCTAATGGGACCTTAAATGACCTGACTTCCATGGTTGACTTTAACTGAGACAAGACATGGTGAAATGAGCTTTTCATAGGTGTTATTATGCTCAAGAAGACATGAAGGTGAGTCAGCAAATGTGATTTTATGAGGGAGAGTGATGTTTTATTGAGTAGGGCTACCATCAGTGAAACAATTTTTAGCATGACCTAATGGAATGATATAAAAATTTCAGAGTGAGACACCTAAAATGATAATGAAAGGAATGATATTAATCACTAATGGCAAAATGCATATTTTGACACTAGCATTGGCCTTATTGGGGATGGTAGCTCTGACAGGGGTGTCAAGAACCACATATCTCTGAGTTGAGCAGATCAGTGCTTTCTTCCATTGGGCCAATACGGTAAAAAATAACTGAACTGAAAGGTAGGAGTAATTTTTTGACAATTCAATGACACAAACTGAATGAAACTAACTCAATTTGACTTGACTTGACTAAAGCAAGACTCAAAAACTTAACTTACACTACTTATTGATGGTAGTACATGACCGAGACTTGAGGGCTTCAAATCCTTATGATAACCACCTGCCTACTGAAGAAATATGTACAATCATGTGAAGTGATCCTTCCAGTGTAACCAATCCAGCAGATGGTTACTTGCTTGAATTTTGCTCTCACTTTCCTTGAGCAGGCAGAAAAAACAAAAATTAGGCCACTCCAAGTGTTTACTGAACATGTGTTGCTGGTCCATGGAAATAAGAAAATACATCTTCACTGCTAACTGTAGCAAATCAGTAAAAGTATCTTCAAAAATATGAAATGTTACCTTGTCTCGAGATCCAGCAAAACACAAGCACACTCTACATTCTAATCTGAAAAAACACTTGGTTGTTGATCCATAGGAGAGCATAGAGAAGTATGACTTTATGCTATCTCAGTGTTGGCTACAAATTCCTAAATCAAGAGCATCTCTGATTCTTTCTCTGGCATACTGTCTCTCTTAGGCTCATAATCCTCAAATTCATATTCTAAGTCATATTTGAACAGAAAACATTCTTCAAGATTTTAAACATGAAATCCCTATTTTCTTCATGAAAGACAACAGTATCTACTAGTTGATCTCCTTGCAAGAAATCATCATCATAAATCAGTTTACTCGCAACAACTTCCGGTATGGCTTCATCAGTCTCATGACTATCATCATTCAAACCCGTAATTTCATTTTCAATAAAGGAAGATGCATCACTCACACATTCTTGACTGTGTGATCATTGTAAGAGTTGAAAATATACATTCGCTTGGGTTGTAATATGATTGTTTAGGAGCTGATCTATCTCATCTTCAGATAAAGGAGAAAACTAAGTTTTAAAGTAATTTTACATTGATTTCGTAATTTTCATTTTCAGGATCGGGAATTTCCACTTCTCTTTCTTGGTCCCAGTCTGTCTCATCTAAGGAGGGAGCTACTGATTCTTTTTGGTGATGAAAAGGGTTATCATGCAAAGTCTCAAGGATCT
This sequence comes from Pinus albicaulis, assembly GCA_034641835.2. NCBI lineage: Eukaryota > Viridiplantae > Streptophyta > Pinopsida > Pinales > Pinaceae > Pinus > Pinus albicaulis. The sequence goes on from CM076583.1 coordinate 976,539,388, forward strand.
CTTCATCCAAGGAGGAAACTGTTATTTCTTGTTGGGAGGAAAAATCATTAAGGGATTCTATGATCTCATCATCTAAACATTCTTCATCCCCATACAACTTTTCAAGAAACTCAATGAAATTATCAGAGATCTCACAACAACTATCAATCATTGACAAAGAACAATTAGAACTTTGATAATGTTGAAAGAAAACTGAATGAAAGTCCTTTAGAGAATATAAACTAGCAGATCGTAGATCCTCATACAATGATCTCACTTTTTCCTCCAAGGTAGCCATAAACATCTTCATCAGACAATCTTCAGGAAACTCAATCTTTAGTTTATGAATATGCAAATGAAATTTGACCAAATGCAAACTAGCATCTTCACTGTCTTGACCCTTAAACTTTGACAGTCCTGATTGCCAATCTATACGAGGAATACAGTTCAAAAAACCAGGAATATGAGCTCGATTCATAAAATCATACCTTTGAGCAATCAAATCCATTTTGACAATAGTGAGTCACCAAGAAGTTCTTTAGACTACCAGTTCTTGAAGAGTGGAGTCACCATGAGAATTCTGAACCATGGGATTCTTTGACACTGGAGTCACCAGGTGAATGATGAACAACCTTCTTGTGCCTCATCGTTGTTCACCATCAACAATCAGATCTGATCTTTGTCGTACACCCAGGGAAATGTTTGTCTCTTCGATCCCTGACAACGGTGCCAGTATATTATCACTCCACCAAATTCCCATGGCTGAGGAAGGAATCCTAACAGAGGTAACCACAAACCAAGCTTTTGACTTGGTATCTAGCCCTACCAAGTCAAAGAGGGATCTCTCCACAAAAATCATAGCCAAGAGGGTTGGATGAAAAAGGTTTTAGGCTAGCTAAGAAATGCAGAAGGGTTTGATTTGTTTTGATTTGGGGTTGAGCTCACTGAATGAGGATTAGGTCAAGGGGACTAGACTAGGGCCAATGAGATGGAATTGCAGTCCATTCGATGGGGCAAGGTAGGTAGAATGCTCAACACTTGAAGGTGATTTTGTGAGGTGGAAGAAGACAGATGAGGAGCTAGGAAGAGCATAGGGGATGAGTTCTTCCTAAACTGAAGAAAATGGACAGATTATGAAAAATTTCCCAAAACAGAGCATCAAACACATGAATTCTGCCTTTCAACTTGAAATTTAACATATAATAGACATGGAAAGGTTTATGAGCTTACAAAACATTTATACAAATGATCATAGAGACAAAACTATGTCAAATATTCATACCGCATGAATCCCAAAGAAATAACTGCAATTTTTCATTAATATCTAGGCCAAACTGGTTCTTGATCAATACACTAACTTTGAAACTGATGCCAACCTTTGAATCCTGTGAAGAACTGAGCTAAATAGACCTCAAAACCAACTCCACTCATCGATAAGGGTCGCATCCATGAGGTGAGGGAGATATTATAAAAAAATATGAACTGATAGCTAGAGTATAGGATGAGAAAAGTGACTCATTCCTATCTCGTATGAACTGATTCATTACACCTCAACTGATTGACTTACCTAATGTATCTAGCCTAGATAAAAGTAAAAACATGGCATTTACATTCATCTTGACCATTTACATCAGTGATTTCTCATTTCCCAAGATAAAAAGTCAAACTTTAGTGAAAATAAAAAAAATTCTCAAGACTGTGAAAATAGAATTTTCCTTTCAAACGCGCAGCATCCAAACAGAAAAAATTATCGGTTTTCAAAGTTGGTTTTGAGTGCCTTTCCTGTGTCCAAATCAGCTCCATGATAGCTCATTGGAAATCTCTCTAATTCTAGTTTCCAAAAATACCTCCAGTTTTGAATATGGTGCCCATTTTACCTACCAAAAACCTGTTCTCCCAATACTAGTAAACGCGCAGCGACTAGGCAGAATTTGAGGAAGAAACATGAAAAATTGATGGTTTTTGGCACTTTTGATGGACCAATTCTACTCCAAAATCTCTGAAACTTTCTAGGGTTGATGTCCTAATCAATATGAACATGCTAGTGGTGGAAATTTTTCATTTGGAGGCCCCAAAAAAGATCGTAGCGTCCAAGTCGTTGCGCCTTTGGAAAATTTTCTGTGTGCAAAAATACCCAAAAACACAGAAATTAACAAAAGTGCAAAGTGTGCCAAAATTTTTTCAAAATGGTGAGGGTACTTGATAATCCAGTGTTTGATGCATGGAGTGACACCTCATAAAGTATATCTAACTTCTCTTTCTCTCCTTTCTTGGTCAAATCTTCAATTTTAGCATTGGCTCTTTTGAGCTTGGCCAATGCAATTCTCTCTTTCCGTGCATGAATTTTGACCCTTGTCCTCAACAATTCATTGTCCTTGTTTGCCTTCTCTAGCAACCTCTCCAAATGTAGATTGGCTCTATCAAGCCATGGTTCCATGTCCTTGCTGATTTCTAGGGCAAGTAGTTCATTTGGTGTGAGTTGGTCTGCTAACTCAACTTCCCTTTGTCTCTCAAGGGCTAGAGCTCTTTTCAGCCCTCTATTCCTTGGTCTCTGTCTTGGAGGCTGATCCTCCTTATCATCAGGTTCACCAAACCTTCCAATGTTTCCTCAAGCAATACTTTAGCCTTTTCTACCTCTCTTTGTGCTTTGATACACTTCACCTCATTGATTACTTGCTTGGTTTTCAGTTGCTCATTTTCTTGCTCAGGGAATTCAATCACATATTTTCCCCTCTCAAGATTAGTTTCAAGTTCATTAATATTTTCCTCTTTGACTTTGATTGTTGCACTGGTAATTTTGTCTTCATATTCCTCACCTAGGTCAATCAACCGAAATTCATGCTCTATCTCATGTTTGCCCTCCTCATCATCAATGTTTGGCTCTTTTGCCTTTTCCTTGTCTTTGTCTACCTGTTGTGTTGATGAAGAATGCATGGCCCCTTTCACTCCAAGTGAAGCAAACACATGAATATAGCCTCTCTGATAAGTTTTGGGAAAAGGGTGAACCTCAATCAAACTAGCCCTTGTTGCCTCAATATCTTCCTCACTGCTAGATGACTCTAAATCATGATGTGATGATGATGTAGGGTTATAGAAAGGTGAAGAAGAAGGATCAATGTGAGGTGAATGAAACTGACTTGGTGATGATGTATGAGCAGTAGACTGAGATGGAGGAATAGATGTGGGAGGATGAGATGATGAAGGGGTATTCTGATCATGCTGGCTAGGCGGGGTTGTAAAAATCTCATTTTATATGAAGGTGTCCCATGGAATGTTCATTTGATCAGGCTGATACATGACTATCATTTTGATGAGGGAGTGGTGGAAAATACTCTGCATTTGATGACCAAAATCTTTCTTTTGGGAAATATATGCCATTTTTTCAATGTTGCGGGAGAGATAATAAGGTATGTGAAGCATTCTGACTCTAGTGAAGTGCATGAGGAGCCGAATATGATAAGACTAGAGTCTAGAAAACCTCCCCTCACAGGTGAAGTATTTCATGATGACCTTCATCGTGGGGACATATATGTCAAGGAGATGAGAGAAAGGAAAATTTGTCTTTTTTTCATCCTTGTATCTTGGTTTAAGATATGGCTCATAGTAGAAATGATCGAGGTTTACTTGCTTAAACCTTTTTTCTCCTACATTTGGGATCCCTGTAGCAGCTGCAATGATATTAGTGGACATAGTGAAATTGACCCCGGCAAGAGTGACCTGTCTATCATGAAGATTGGAAATGAAAAATCTTGTCAACATAGGATGATACTGGATCTTCTGCACTTTCTCAAAAAATTCAAAACATCCCACATTTTTAAAACATGACACAGTGAGGGGAGAAGCCATAAGCTCTCTAGTGGTTGTTGGTTCATGTCTAATGACTTTCCCTCCCTTTTTATATGATTTTTTCTTTGGTCTCTGCTCCTCACTAATAGTTTTGTTCTCCTCTTCAACCATATTTGAATTTGAAACCCTAGGGTGATGGAATGAAATGGATGGAATGTGAAGTGAAAGGAAATGTTTTGGGAAATGGAGGGAATGGGAATGTCAATGGGAACCTAGGTTTGTGTAAGCCCTAGGATTTAGTGGTATTAGGAATGGTGTTTGTTTAAGGGAATAGGGGTATGTGAAATATACATGTAAATGGGAAGGGAAATATCTTTCAGTTTAGGGATTTATTTTTTGAAATGAGAACTAGGGCTTCTTTTTGGAAAAAACTTCAATTTTTTTATAAAACACAAGATATATCACTGAAGAGATGTCTTAGGGTTTAATCACTGAACAAAAGAGCCTTGAAGAAAATACATATAGAGATATGGAATTTCCTGATTAAGTAGGAGGCTATCAAGTGGTTTTCTGTCTTCCTGAGCAAACGTGTAGTGACCACTGCAAACATGCAGCGACCCCTCTCAAACGCGCAACACCCTTCCTGAATGCGCAGCGCCCCTGTAACACATTTTTTCATACCACATTTGGAGGCCTTACTGCTGTCCAAATTGGGCCCAGGATAGCTCGTTGGAAATCTTGTCCTATCTACTTCCTAAATATTCCTTTGGTTTTTTTATTGGATTTGATTTTCCTTGTCAAAAAATCTTTTTCCCAAGACTGGTCAAAAAGTGCTCAATGAGGGTGCATAAATGCAAAGTGTTGTTGTAGGCAAGTTTTAGAGGCCCTCCTCAACTACAAATTGAGCTCATGATAGCTAATTGGAAATATATCATTTTCTATCTATCATTTTAGTTATCAAGAAAGTTATTTGGACATTCCAGCTATGATAAAACTTGATTTTCCCAAGGTTGTTCCAGAAGTGCAAAAACTCTCATGTGGCACCTGTGTTTTTTGACATTTATCTAAAACCATGATACTTGTGTAAAATATGAAGGAGGTTTTTCTTCCTTGGCCTATGATGGACAAAAACCTCTCTCACGTTTGTCAAATTCATCTTTTTTTTGTCAGAAACACAGTTTCAAGAAAAACCGACCCTATGAGTGGCAAATGACTTGACTCTTGGAATGACTTCTCAAAAAATGATGGAGACATGATGTTTATGAGATGAAATGACCTCATACTTACTAATATGACCTAAATTATGGCTCCTCTGCTCATGTCTCATTTCCATAGTAAACCCTAGCTCAGTAGGAGAGGAAATTAAGGTTTAGTGCTTGTGAACAATGATGACTTGGGCACCTTTGGAAAAAGACGATTTCCTTTGACATTTGAGAAATTGATGAACTAAAAACTCTTTCACTTTGAAATTTTATGTGTTGGCATGTGGAACTCTGAGTTGGTAGCCTTTGGGAGGGTGAATACTTATTACATTTGAATTGACATAAAATTACATGAATAAATAAAAATTACATCTTTGAATGAAACTCGCACTTGAAATCAAATTAAAACTTTGGAAATGGTCTTGGAGGTCATTTTTACATGGTAAAGAGACATTATTGGGATCACTCTCATACTTTTTTGACCTTATGCAAATGAAATGGTGCATTTTTGGACCTTGAACAATGAAGCCTAATGACCTAATGGGACCTTGAATGACCTTACTTCAATGGTTGAATTTAACTGAGACAAGAAATGGTGAAATGAGCTTTTCATAGGTATTATTATGCTCAAGAAGACATGAAGGTGAGTCAAAAAATGTGATTTTATAAGGGGGACTGAATTTTTATTGAGTAGGGCTACCATCAGTGAAACAATTTTTAGCGTGACCTAATGGAATGATATAAAAATTTGAGAGTGAGACACCTAAAATGATAATGAAAAGAATGATATTAATCATTAATGGCAGAATGCATATTTTGACACTAACATTGGCCTTATTGGGGATGGCAGCTTTGACAGATGTGTCAAGAACCGCAAATCTCTGAGTTGAGCAGATCAGTGCATTCTTCCATTGGAAAAATAACTGAACTGAAAGGTAGGACTGATTTTATGACAATTCAATGACACAAACTGAATGAAACTGACTCAATTTGACTTGACTTGACTGAAACAAGACTCAAAAACTGAACTTACACTACTTATTGATGGCAGTACATCACCGAGACTTGAGGGATTCAAATCCTGATCATAACCACCTGCTTATTGAAGACATATGTACAATCATGTGAAGTGATTCTTCCAGTGTAACCAATCCAGCAGATGGTTACTTGCTTAAATTCTGCTCTCACTTTCTTCGAGCAGGCATTAAAAAAAAAAAACTAGGCCACTCCAAGTTTTTACTGAACGTGTGGTGCTAATCCATGAAAACAAGAAAATACATCTTCCCTGCTAACTGTAGCAAAGCAATAAAAGGATCTTAAAAAATATGAAATGTTACCTTGTCTCAACATCCAAAAAAAACACAAACACACTCTACATTTTGATCTGAAAGAACACTTGGTTGTTGATCCATAGGAGAGCATAGGGAAGTATGACTTTCTATTATCTGAGTGTTGGCTACAAATTCTTGAAGCATGAGCAACTATGATTCTTTCTCTGGAATATTGTCTCTCTTAGGCTCATAATCCTCAAATTCATATTCTAAGTCATCTTTGAACAGAAAGAATTCTTCAATATTGTTAAACATGACATCCCTATTTTCTTCATGAAAGACAATAGTATCTGCTAACTGATCTCCTTGCTGGAAATCATCATCACAAATCAGTTTACTCACAACAACTTACGGTATGGCTTCATCATTCAAACTCAGACTTTCATTTTCAATAATGGAAGATGCTTCACTCACACATTCTTGACTGTGTGAACATGTTAAGAGTTGAAATTATACATTTTCTTGGGTTGTAATATGATTGTTCAGGAGTTGATCTATCTCATCTTCAGATAAAGGAGAAAATTGAGTATTAAAGCAATTTATATTGATTTGGTAATTTTCGTTTTTAGGATCGGGAATTGGCACTTCTCTTTGTTAGTTCGAGTCTGTCTCATCTAAGGAGGGAGCTATTGATTCTTGTTGGTGATGAAAAGGGTTATCATGCAAAGGCTCAAGGATATCTTCATCCAAGGAGGAAACTGTTATTTCTTGTTGGGAGGAAAAATCATTAAGGGATTATATGACCTCATAATCTAAATATTCTTCATCCCCATACAACTTTTCAATAAATTCAATGAAATTATCAGAGCTCTCACAACAAATATCAATCATCGACAAAGAAGAATTAGAGCTTTGATAATGTTCAAAGAAAAATGAATGAAAGTCCTTTAGAGAATATAAAATAGCAAATGGTAGATCCTCATACTATGATCTCACTTTTTCCTCCAAGGTAGCCATAAACATCTTCATCAGACAATCCTCAGGAAACTCAATCTTTAGATTATGAAAATGCAAATGAAATTTGACCAAATGCAAACTAGCATCTTCACTGTCTTGACCCTTAAAATTTCACAGTCTTGATTGCCAATCTATACGAGGAATACGGTTCGGAAAACCAAGAATATGAGATCAATTCATAGGAGCATACCTTCAAGCAATCAAATCCATTTTGAAAATAGTGAGTCAGCAAGAAGTGCTTTAGACTAACAATTCTTGAAGAGTGGAGTCGCCATGAGAATTATGAACCTTGGGATTCTTTAACATTGGAGTCACCAGGTGAATGATGAACAACCTTCTTGTGCCTCATCGTTGTTCACCATCAACAATCAGATCTGATCTTTGCCGTACACCCAAAAAAAAAAATTTCTCTTTTATCCCCAGCAACGACGCCAATATGTTATCACTCCACCATATTCCCAAGGGTAAGGAAGGAATCCCAACAGAGGTAACCAAAAACCAAGCTTTTGACTTGGTATCTAGCCCTACCAAGTCAGAGAGGGATCTCTCCACAAAAATCACAGCCAAGAGGGTTGGATGAAAAAGGTTTTAGGCTAGCTAAGAAATGCAGAAGGGTTTGATGTGTTTTGATTTAGGGTTGGGCTCATTGAATGAGGATTAGGTCAAGGGGATTAGACTAGGGCCAATGAGATGGAATTGCAGTCCATTCGATGGGACAAGGTAGGTAGAATTCTCAACACCTAAAGGTGATTTGGTGAGGTGGAATAAGACATATGAGGAGCTAGGAAGAGCATAAGGGATGAGTTCTTCCTAAACTGAAGAAAATGGACAGATTATGAAAAATTTCCCAAAACAGAGCATGAAACACATGAATTGTGCCTTTCAACTTGAAATTTAACATATAATAGACATGAAAAGGTTTATGAGCTTACAAAAAATTCATACAAATGATCACAGAGAAACAAATATGTCAAATATTCATACCGCATGAATCTCAAATAAATAGCTGCAATTTTTCATTAATATCCAGGCCAAACTGGTTCTTGATCAATACACTAAGTTTCAAACTGATGCCAACCTTTTACTCCTGTGAAGAACTGAGCTAAATAGACCTCAAAACCACCTCCACTCATCCATAGGGGTCAAATCCATGAGGTGAGGGAGATATTACACAAAAAGATGAACTGATAGCTAGAGTATAGGATGAGAAAAGTGACTCATTCCTATCTCGTATGAACTGATTCATTACACCTCAACTGATTGACTTACCTAATGTATCTACCCTAGATAAAAGTAAAAACATGACATTTACATTCATCTTGACCATTTACATCAGTAATTTCTATTTTCCCAAGATAAAAAGTCAAAATGGAGTGAAAAAAAAAAAAATTGCTGAAGACTATGAAAAATGGAATTTTCCTGTCAAACGCGCAGCGTCCAAACAGAAAAAATGACCAGTTTTCAAATCTAGTTTTCAGTGCCTTTCCGGTGTCCAAATCAGTTCCATGATAGCTAATTGGAAAGATCTCTTAGTTTAGTTTCAAAAACTACCTCCGGTTTTGAAAATGGTGCTCATTTTACCTATCAAAAACTTATTTTCCCAAGACTACCAAACGTGCAACGACCAAGCAGAATTTGAGGCAGAAACATAAAAAATTGATGGTTTTTGGCAATTTTGATGGACCAATTCTCCTCCAAAAGCTGTGAAATTTGCTAGGGTTGATATCCTCATCAATATAAACGTGTTGTTGGTGTCCATTTTTCATTTGGAGGCCCCAAAAAAGAGGGTAACGTCCAAGTCGTTGTGCCTTTGGAAAATTTTCTATGTGCAATAATACCCAAAAACACAGAAATGAAAAAAAGTGCAAAGTGTGCCAAAATTTTGTCAAAATGGTGAGGGTACTTGCTCATCAAGTGTTTTAGGCATGGAGTGACACCTCATAAAGTATATATAACTTCTCTTTCTCTCCTTGCTTGGTAAAATCTTCAATTTTAGCATTGGATCTTTTGAGCTTGGCCAATGCAATTCTCTCTTTCCGTGCATGAATTTTGACCCTTGTCCTCAACAGGTCATTGTCCTTGTTGGCCTTCTCTAGCAACCTCTCCAAATTTATATTGGCTCTATCAAGCCATGGTTCCTTGTCCTTGCTGATTTCTAGGGCAAGCAGTTCATTTGGTGTGAGCCGGTCTGCTAGCTTAGCTTTCGTTTGTCTCTCAAGGGCTAGATCTCTTTTCAGCCCTCTATTCCTTGTTCTCTGTCTTGGAGGCTAATCCTCCTCATCATAAAGTTCACCAAACCTTTCCAATGTTTCCTCAAGCAATACTTTAGCCTTTTCTGCCTCTCTTTGTGCTTTGATACACTTCACCTCATTGATTACTTTCTTGGTTTTCAGTTGTTGATTTTCTTGCTCGAGAAATTCAATCACATATTTTTCCCTCTCAAGATTAGTTTCAAGTTCACTAATATTTTCCTCTTTGCCTTTGATTGCTGCACTAGAAATTTTGTCTTCATCTTCCTCACCTATGTTAATCAACTGAAATTCATGCTTTGTCTCATGTTTGCCCTCCTCATCATCAATGTTTGGCTCTTTTGTCTTTTCCTTGTCTTTGTCTACCTGTTGTGTTGATGAAGAAGGCATGGCCCCTTTCACTCCAAGTGAAGCAAACACATGCCTATAGCCCCTCTGATTAGTTTTTGGAAAAGGGTGAACCTCAGTCAAACTAGCCCTTGTTGCCTCAATATCTTCCTCACTGCTAGATGACTCTGAATCATGATGTGATGATGATGTAGTGTTATAGAAAAGTGAAGAAGAAGGATCAATATGAGGTGAATGAAACTGCCTTGGTGATGATGTATGAGCAGTAGAATGAGATGGAGGAATAGAAATGGGACGATGAGATGATGAAGTGTTATTCTGATCATGTTGACTAGGTGGGGTATTAAAAATCTCATTTGATATGAAGGTGTCCCATGGAATGTTCATTTGATCAAGCTTATCCATGACTATCATTTAGATGAGGGAGTGGTGGAAAATACTCTGCATTTTATGACCAAAATCTCTCTTTTGGGCAATAAATGCCATTTTGTCAATGTTTCGGGAGAGATAATAAGGTATGTGAAACATTCTGACTCTAGTGAATTGCATGAGGAGCCGGATATGATAAGAATAGAGTCTAGAAAACCTCCCCTCACAAGTGAAGTATTTCATGATGACTTTGATCATAGGGGCATATCTTTCAAGGAGATGAGAGAAAGGAAAAATTGTGTTTTTGTCATCCTCGTATCTTGGTTTAAGATATGGCTCATAGTAGCAATGATCGAGGTTTCCTTTCTTAAACCATTTTTCTCCTACATTTGGGATCCCTGTAGCAGCTGCAATGATATCAGTGGACATAGTGAAACTGACCCTGAAAAGACTGACCTGCCTAGCATGAAGATTGGAAATGAAAAATCTTGTCAACATAGGATGATATTGGATCTTTTGCACTTTCTCACAAAATTCAAAACAACCCACATGTTTAAAACATGACACAATGAGGGGAGAAGCCATAAGCTCTCTAGTGGTTGTTGGTTCATGTCTAATCACTTTCCCTCCCTTTTTATATGACTTTTTCTTTGGTCTCTTCTCCTCACTAATATTTCTATTCTCCTCTTCAGCCATATTTGAATTTGAAACCCTAGGGTGATGGAATGAAATGGAGGGAATTTGAAGTGAAAGGAAATGTTTTGGGAAATGGAGGGAATGGGAGTGTCAATGGGAACCTAGGTTTGTGTAAGCCCTAGGATTTAGTGGTATTATGAATAGTATTTGTTTTAGGGAATAGGGGTATGGTAAATATACGTTGAAATGGGAAGGGAAATATATGTCAGTTTAGGGATTTAGTTTTTGAAATGAGAACTAGGGCTTATTTTTGGAAAAAACTTCAATTTTTTTATAAAACACAAGATATATCACTAAAGAGATGTCTTAGGGTTTACTCACTGACCAAGAGAGCCTTGAATAAAATCCATGCAGATATATGGCATTTTCTGATGAATTAGGAGGCTATCAAGTGGTTTTCTATCTTCCTAAGCAAACGCACAGCTACCCCTCTCATATGCCCAACAGCCTTCGTGCACACGCAACGCCCTTGCAACACCTTTTTTCAGACCATATTTGGAAGCCTTTACGGTGTCCAAATTGGGCCCAGGATAGATCGTTGGAAACATTTTCCTGTCTACGTTCCAAATATACCTTTGGTTTTCTAATTGGAGTTGGTTTTAATTTTTTAAAATTGATTTTCCCAAGACTGGTCAAGAAGTGTTGAATGAGGGTGCAGAAATGCAGAGTGTTGTTGCAGGAAACTTTTGGAGGCCTTCCTCAACTACAAATTGAAATCATGATAGCTCATTAGAAATATCTCTTTGTCTAGTTATCATTTGAATTATCAAGAAAGTGATTTGGACACTCTAGCTATGATAAAACTTGATTTTCCCAAGGTGACTCCAGAAGTGAAAAAACTCTCCTGTGGCACCTGTGTTTTTTGACATTTCTCTAAAACCATGACATATATGTAAAATATGAAGGAGGTTTTTCTTCCTTGACCTAATATGGAAAAAAACCTCTCTCACGTTTGTCAAATTCATCTTTGTTTGGTTAGAAACATAGTTTGAAGAAAAAGCGACCCTATGAGTGGCAAATGACTTGACTGTTCGAATGATTTCTCAAAAAATGATGGAGACATGATGTTTTTGAGATGAAATGACCTCATAATTATTGACATGACCTAAATTATGGCTTCTCTGCTCAAATTTTTCATTTCCATAGCAAACCCTAGCTCAGTGGGAGAGGAAATTAAGGTTTAGTGCTTGTGAATAATGGTGACTTGGGGCACCTTTGGGAAAAGACAAATCCCTTTGACATTTGATCAATTGATGAACTAAAAAATCTTTTGCTTTGACATTTTATGTGTTGGCATGTGTAAATCTAAGTTGGCGGCCTTTGGGAGACTGAATACTTATTACATTTGAATTGACATAAAATTACATGAATAAATAAAAATTACATCTTGGAATGAAAATCACATTTGAAATCAAATTAAAACTTTGGAAACCATCTTGGAGGTCATCTTTACATGGTAAAGAGACATTATTGGGATCACTCTCATACTTTTCTGACCTTATGCAAATGAAATGTACCATTTTTGGACCTTGAACAATGAAACCTAATGACCTAATGGGACCTTGAATGACCTGACTTCCATGGTTGACTTTAACTGAGACAAGACATGGTGAAATGAGCTTTTCATAGGTGTTATTATGCTCAAGAATACATGAAGGTGAGTCAGAAAATGTGATTTTATGAGGGAGAGTGGATTTTTATTGAGTAGGGCTACAATTAGTGAAACAATTTTTTGCATGACCTAATGGAATGATATAAAAATTTCAGAGTGAGACACCTAAAATTATAATGAAAGGAATGATATTAATCACTAATGGCATAATTCATATTTTGACACTAACAGGATGCCAATGGCCAATCTATAAATGTAGGGTTTATCTATAGTTGTTTTCCAGGCGGGCGTCGAGATAGTAGTTTCTGGATAGTTCAATTCTAAGGCGGGTGACGAGGCCATGGAAGAGATTGATGAAGAGTGTCAGGTGCCAATGGCCAATCTAAAGGTAGGGTTTATGTGGAGTTGTTTTCAGGCCCGCATCAAGACTTGGAGCATGCCATTCCTAGCTGTGTGGTAAAAAACGACGTAATTATGTAAATCGGGAACAATGATGCCCGTGTTTTTGCTAGCAAGCCGATGTTGTAAGGAAAATTCATTTTTTAAATATATTTTTCAAAAATAAAAGTGGAAAAAATTAATTGGTTGGTAGGGCGAAAATCAAGCTATCTCATTAGCTGGGATGAACAGTGTTTTCCCACCCAAAGCTAGCAAATAAAATGTCTATCAACGTAATTACTATGTAGAATATTTTAATAGAAAAGAAATTCGATCTCTTATACATGAAAATAAATTAATTGTCAATGAAGAGAGTTAGTAAATAACAAGTACATATATGTTAAAAAATGTGGCCTTAACCTCGATTACTTGACTTTTTTTTTTTAAATATAGAAATTTAAGAATAATTGATATCACCTTCAAAAATACAATGCTATATGATAATATGGTTGAATGAACTGCCTTGGTCATAAAAATGGTTGAAAAAATTAAAAGAGACCAAAATTAGAGGCAGACTATATCAATGTATGACGTGACAACGAATTGTTCATTAAGAAACATACTAATAAATGATGCAGTAAATATCCATTGCAACTAGTTGAAAGATCCGTTAGGACATTATTTTACCTCCAACATGTGAAAGTTTTGTTTACAAAATCCACATCATTTTAAATTCTCGAGTTTTCGAACACTCTCTTGAGCACTTGATTTATGTCCTTGGTTGAGATTGTCAATGTAGTTCATCATTTTGTCTCTACTTCGTTCTACATCTCTTCACACACCACTTCATACTGATGTGAAACACTGGAACTTTATTTAGCTGCCTAGACTAAACCACTAAGGGGGATGTATACAATCACTTTTTATTCTTACACATAACTTTGTAAGAATCGTAGGCTTTTACTTTCACTTTTGTCATCTTCTTCTGCAGAGTGATCTATATTCTTAGATTCAGACCATCTTGGTCAGCAACTTCTTTTCGATGAAGAATCAAGTTGATTATCATTTCAAATAATGTTAATTCCTTGATATTTTACTGACCAAAACAATTTTCTAGCTGACTCTTGATATTCCTCTATTGTGTCAATTAGATCTTCAAAAACATTTTTTAAATGTGAATTCTCTTCAGAAGCATTTTCAGATGGATGGATGATCAAAATCCTTCCTTATTCTTGGCTACATCATCACTTTCAATCTCATTATTCTTTGCCCCAACATCGATATTTCCATCAAAATAGTTCATAACATATAACTCTATAATTATTTAACATAACACACACATATAACATTGTAACATAACTATTTCATAACTATACAATTAAATAAAAATTTAAATAAAACTATACATATTTGACTAGATTACAAAGTTATAACATATCACATAGTTTGATATATTATAATTCTATATATATTTTTTATAACCTAAAATAATATTTTCTATTAAAAAAAAAAAATTGTAAGCTTGGCAGAACTACATCTTCATCGTGTCTAATATATCACCCCGATCGAGGCGGAAAAGTGAACCAATGACTTCACATCAAGGAGTGCCTTAATAGAGCACTTGATCACCGTCTATCCAAGACCCCATGGACAATATTTTGTATAACTATATAACATATTGTAACTTGTAATTTTACATTTAAAACATAACATAAAATTAGTTAACATAACATAGTTCTATAATTATTTAACATAACATATAAAATTATATATATATATATAACATAGTTCTATAACTATTTGACATAAGTAACTTGTTATTTAACATTTAACCTAACATGAAATTATAGCACACACACACATATATATATATAACATAACATAACATGTAACTATAATTAGATAGTTCACAACATAATTATATAACCAATTATATAATTTAACTATTATACTATAACATCATATAACTATATATTATAGTCCTCCCCTCTCTCTCTTTCTCTCTCTCTATATATAATAAGATAATTCTATAACTATTTATCATAACATAAATTTATTTGACATGGCATATGTAACATATATATAGTGTAACATGTACATTGTGCATAACTACAACATAATATAACTAATACTATAACATTTAACATAACATAAATATTTAAACATAACACACACACACACATAGCATTTAACATATAACTATATATAATTATATAACTATATGTATATTAAAGTTCATGTTTCAACACTGCAACATTTATAGATATATTAAATCCATTATGGAAAGTGCATTTGGTCTAGTGAGTAAAAGCATTTAGACTCTTTTCTAATTTGTACCATATTGTTTTATTATGTAGTGTGTTGTACAAAAAACATTGTCTTCATGTGCTTGCACCTAGTGCATGTCATGTGTCAAAATCAAACATTAAGAATGTAAATTCTATTGTGGTATTTGGTTGGCATGAAATTTTATTAGTTTTGTAAATAGGTTTATTTCAAATTTTTACATATATATTTACATATTTAAGTGTTATGAATAAAATGCATTATTTAGAAATGAGAAAAAGTGTGAGGGTAGACTTGATCACTTATTTCAATTGTGTTTACATGTAACTCAATGTTCTTTGGTTGATAAATTATAAAAAAATGGACTCTAAATTTTAAAACTTCAGGCTAGATTATTCTGCTTGAGTTTAGAAATGGTTTTTTGTCAACATTTTTTTCTTGGATTAGTTTATATGTATTATATGTAATATGTTGAGGCATCCCATATACGTGCCCCAACTGCAAGCCATGATAGTGCGGGAGGTTTTTTTATATGTGGTTGGGCTTGTGATATATTAGATCATGTAGCCCACTGAGAGTTCATGTTCCCCTAGTAGATCCTGCCTTCGACGCTAGTTGGAGTGTCAGAGGCAGTGTTTCTGTCTTTGTTGATGACCATGCTACATCGAGTGGACCTTCTTCGCCCATTTCAGGTACACCTCCTGTATTTAAAATAATCTTTAAACTTTATGTGTTTGTTTCTTGAAATTGTCTTTAATTTTTAAATTGTTTTCAATTGATGTGTTTGAATTTAATGTATATGTTATTATGATTCTGGTTTGTTAATTATATATATGTGTGTGTGTGTGTGTGTGTGTGTTAAATTATGCTTATGATTTAAAGGTCCTCATAGGTTGAACCTAAGGATCAGAGTGCAGCATAGATCCCTCCATGGGTTTATGCTACAACTCAGATCCCATTAGAGGATTGTTGGCTCGAGGGGTCCTGACCCAGGTTCGGATGTTCAAGGTTTGCCAACAAACCCCTATACTACTGGCCCTTTCGGCAGTGACCTGCTTGTGCAGGCCAAAGTCTCACCCGAAGTAGTATGGGTGGATGCTGGAATCAGGTTTCCGCACCATGGGAGAGGGTAGGTAAGTCAAGCAGAGTTGCGTTCACCCTGATCGTGACCTGATCCGGTATCACAGAGCCTAGATTCCCTTTGCAACCACGTGCGCAACAACAATATTTCTCACAGAAATCAACAGATCGAGAATTCATATAACAATACACATCTATTTCAAATATTCTTGTATGAAGCAAGTAGAACAAACCCAGATCGCAACATAAATAAGTACACAAGTATGTTCGCAACCTAAACCAATAACACAACAACATATACTGAGTAATCAAGACGCCACATATCCATATCACAGTAATTCCAGTGGATTCAGATAGGCAACAATACTTTCACATTCATTAATCTTTCAGATCTACTTACAAAACCCCAAAAACCCAACCTACGCACACAGTAGCAGGGTCCACACACAGCAGGACAGAGGCCCTCCGCGCACACAAAAATAGGAGTCCTTACCCAAAAACCCTAACCAGATCTATCGATTTGCAATTAGCAGCAATATCTTATCATTCTTAGCTTGTCCTACAACTCAAAAAGGTTCAACTACTTATACTATTTTTAGCCTATGCATCCAATGGTATGCAAACCGTGGTTTTTGGACTCTTGGTATACCCTTGACCCATTTACAATGCTTTAGTGGCTTTGACCCACCCAAAAACCCCTGCGCTATACTAAATATAATCAGAAATATACAAAATGGACCAATTTCGCGGCTTTGTAGGAGACCCTATTCCAACAGTCCCCCAACACAATCTTGTGACTCGTCCCGAGTCACTGTGCTGGTAGTTTCATCATCTACGTATTCACAGCTGCTCCGACCCTGTAGTCATTTGATCCGATATGGTTTGAGCCGACTACCATTGACATATCCTGGCAATACATCGTCGTGTAGGGTAGCCAGCCAAACAGCTCCACCATCCGTGATTTCCTTAACAGTATAGGGTCCAAGCCAGTGTTGTCGTAACTTCCCTGGATGTTTTGCAAACTGGCTATCGTATAAGAGGACCAAGTCATCCTGCGGAAAGGCCTTTTGACGAATATTTCGATCATGCTAGGCTTTATCATGGGCCTTCTGCACCTGTTGATGGAAATTAGCCAGGAAACGATCTTCCTCCAAAGCCATAAGTTGTGCTAAGCGCTCCTCCATGATGTCAGGGTCCGCCATGTTCGTAACTACAGTGATACACAGACTAGGAATAATGTACTCCATTGGCATAATTTCCTCCTTGCCATAGACCATCCTAAAAGGAGTTTTCCCAGTTAGCTTTTTGCAGGTGGTTCGATAAGCCCAAAGAACTGACGGGACGCGTACGTCCCAATCACTGCGATCGGCATTGCAGACATTTGTCAGTGCTTGCTCCAAGATTTTGTTAAAGGCTTCAACCCCACCATTTTCCTATGGGTGATACGGTGTGCTTTTTGCATAATGGATTCGGAACTCCGCGGTCAAAGCCTAGATTGTTTCATTAACGAAGTGCATACCCCTGTCGCTCATGAGGATCTTCGAACACCCAAATCTGGTCAAGACCTATTCAAAAAAAAATGCGTAGCGGTATCCGCAGTACAATCCTTTACTGCTTGTGCTTCGGCCCACCTAGTGACGTAATCAGTGGAAGTAATAATGTAGCGCACTCCCGTCTTCTTTCCTGGTGGGTTGATAGGTCCTATGAAATCGATGGCCCATTTATTGAATGCTTGTAGAGCCATTTGCGGTTGAAGGGGCATTTCATCCCTGTGGGATGGCCTCCCTGTTCGTTGGCACGTATCACAGGATTTACAATGATCATGGGCATCACGATGCAGGGTAGGCCACCATATCCCAGCCCTCAAAACCTTTTGCACTGTTTCTTTCCCTGCGTAGTGACCTCCTACTACTCCGTCATGAGCTTCTGCCAATATAGTGTGCCTTTAATGCTCCAGAACATATCTCCGTAATACTTCATCCACTCCCATCTTATATAACTGACCTACAATGATGATAAACTCTGTTGCTCAAGCGACTAGCTCTTTCTTCTGTTGTATTGAATACTCTGGGGGAGCCATCCTGGTAATCAAGAACTAAATGATATCAGCGAAGTGGGCATCTACGACCTTAATAGCAAACAGTTGCACATCTGGTAATCTATCTTCTAGGTTGGTTGGCTCTTCGCCACTCTCTATTCGTGAGAGGTGATATGGCCCAGCATTCAGCTTTCCTAGCTTAACGACGATTTCAAAGTCATACTTCTGAAATAACAGTAACCATCGATAGATTTCCCCCCCCAAAACGGGCTTATTTACCAGGTAATTCAAGGCTGAATGGTCTGTAAACATTTTGAAGTGTCATCCTAATAAGAAATGCCGATATTTCTACAAAGCGTACACCATGGCCAACTCCTCCCCCTCTGTAGTGGAGTAATTACGTTCAGCGCCTGAGAGTTTCCAACTTACAAAGGCAACCGGATGATCAATGTCTCCTTCTCCTGGCTGTGTAAGGATAGCTCCGAGAGCAATTCCCGAGGCATCGACGTGGACATGAAAGACCTTCTCCCAATTAGGAAAGATAAGAATAGGTGTCGAGACCATCTTTTCTTTAAGTATCTCAAAGCTCTTCTGACACTCGGCATCCCAAAAGAACGAAACATCCTTTTTGAGCAATTTTTCCGTAGGGGTCGTGATCAGTGCGTAGCCTTGAATGAATTTTCAGTAGTAGCCTGTGTGCCCAAGGATCGAACGTAGCTGTTTCTCCGTTGTTGGTACTGGCAAGTTGATGATTACTGCAATTTTGGCAGGGTCCACCATTAGCCTTTGTTGACAAACTATATGGCCGAGCAGGATACTAAAGGGTACATAGAAGATACATTTCTTGATATTTAAGGAAATCTGGTGCTTTCGGCAGGCATCCAACATCATGTGCAAGTTAGATATGTGTGCCTTCACCAGGCCGAAGATGGTCCAATCATCAAAGTATACTTCTAGGAACTTGTAGATGAATTCTTTGAATACCGCAACCACTACCCGTGAAAAAATAGCAGGGGCATTTTTTAGACCAAACAGCATGACAGTATATTGAAAATATCCCCATTCTGTGGCGAACGTAATTTTGTTGCGGTCTTCAGGAGTGATTCTAATCTGATGGTACCCAGAGAATCTGTCTGTAAAGGAGTACGATTCCTGTCCCCCCACGCTATCCAAAATTTCGTCTGAGAATGGTATAGGGAATGGGTCATGAACACAGGCGTCGTTTAGCTTGCGTAGGTCCACACAGATCCAAATCTCCCCTTTAGCCTTTTTCTCCTGAACCACCATCGGGCTAACCCAGTCGGACTGTTCAACAGGTTTGATGATACTCACAGCGATCATTTTATCAAGCTCTTCCTTGAATTTTTGCTTATACTTGGGGTTCAACCTATAGGGTCATTGTTTTACAGGCCGAGCATCCAGTTTGAGAGTGATATGCATGACTCCTAAGTCCCCTGTGATCCCCTTTAGTTTTAAAAATTTTGTTGGGAATAATTCCTGGTACTCGGCGAGCAACTCGACCACTTTGCTTACTGTATTTTCATCCCAATAGTCCCCAATCTTAGCCAACTTAGGATGTTCTTCCCTCCCATTATTGACTTCACGCAGCCTGAGGGGCTTAGTGACATTCACCTCTTGCAGCGGGAGTCCTGCAACGGGGCAATCTCCTTGCAACTCCGGGATAGAGACAGACCGCGGGTCTTCTTCACTTACTTCCCTTGCCAAGCTGTGGCAGTTGACAATATCCTGCATCTGCGATTCCCATGTCGGCGCCCTGAATGCTTTAATGGAGCTAGGTTCTTTGAACACAAATGTATCTATACCTTGCAGAGATTTGTTAATCTCTTCTAACCCCCCTATGAGTCAAAATTTCCCTACGAATTCATCCCTCATAGTTTCCCAGTGGCGGGTGCGTTGATGTAGCTTCGCATCCAGGTACCACGCAGTCGGGATTGGACCTAACGCGTGATTGAACAAGTGAACCCATTCTTCCATATCCCGGTCACCCCATGCCTTGATCCAAGCCAGCCAGTGGTTACGCGGGTCCCTAGGCTAAGGAACATCTCAACCCGCACCCTTACTGGAGGCTCAAATCGAAGGATCATCATGTCTCAACAGTCCTCCTAGTCTTAGAACGCCCCTTTGTGCGTCTCCCACCATATTGCAGGTGTTGCACACATCGCTAGATTAAGGGCCCATATCCTTCGTTCTCTAGGAACCTCGGTTTCGAATGTTCAAAAAAATTCCCTAATGCTACAAGAACCATCAAAGTAGGGTAGGTCTCTTACCTCCGAGGAAATGCAGCAGAAGTCCCTGGTGACTCGAAGACATCGCAGCGCTGAGACATCATGCAACCAGTTTTTCAAATTATCCATCTCCCCGTCAAAGTCAAAGAAGCATTCACTGTCCTTTTCCTAACAGAGTACGCCTTCCGCTGTGGGGTTGGTCCAATCTTCATCCCGCACACTCAACTTTTAAATGTGGTCCATCTCCTCCTCTTCACGCACTGGCTCTGTATATCGTTCACCTTCCGCAGGATCTAATGGTACTATCACCCTTGTGCCGTTATTATTAAACACCATGCTTCTCTTTTTTAGGTTGATGATACCACCCATATCTATGGCCCAATCCAATCCCAAGAGCGCGGGGTAGGGGTCTGCATCTTCTACAATTTCTATTACTTCAAAATCATCTCGGGCCTTTACTCCTGCGATATCCACTGTAATTTTAGACAACCTTCCTAGTGGGATGATTTTATGCTGATTTTCCATGCGCAGCTGAATAGTGGACCATTACAACTTAGGCTCTCCCATTTGTTGCCAAGTCTGCTTAAGTAACACGTTCGCATCCGACCCTAGGTCCAAAATAACCTGGCTCATTTCGTAGTCACCGATCTGCACAGACAACCACATTTCTCTTCCAATGTGTTTCTTATACTTGTATAGCTTGTGCACATCCTTGACTTCCAGGGTTAGGTTGGGTCACTCTGTGCAGCTATCTATTAATTCCTGAAGGTTCTCCACAGCCTTTGGGTTGCACAATAGTTTCATACATGCCTGCAAAAAGGGCTCAACCTCCTCATCTGCCTTGAGGTTCGCAGGTGGCTGAGCAGTAGTTGCCTCTGTCTCAGAAAATTCCTTGTGAGTTGTGATAAATGTTTATTTCCCCCTTTTTAGGTCTAGGCCTTTTTGTTTGATAACGGCTTGACGGATCAGAGGTTCCACCGCAATCTCCTCCTCAGGCCCCCTAGTGGCCATCTCACTGCGTGTCACCACATTCACACTCGGATCTTTGTTTCATAGCTCAGCCTTAACTCTCTGCACATTTTGCGTAGGTGTCAACTGATTTTCTTGCATTTTCGCTATCAAGATCAGGCAATCTTCAATTGCATGGTCCAGCTATTTGCAATATCGGCAGGATTTCCTAGTGGGGTTCGGGCAGTCCCTTGCAAAGTGTCCTGCTTCTCCATAGTTATAGCAGATTACCTGACCTCGTCCCCATCCTGCACTTACACTGCATCCTCCTCCCCTACCCCTTGATGGGGACCACCTATACCTACGGGGGTCCTTGGTGACGCAGGGTCTGATTGTACTCTGTATAAGTTTCCTTGATCAATCATCAAATCATATGTCTGGCAGTTATGTTCTTCATGTCCCACCAATCTGCAGAACCTACATCATTGTTGCTTTACCTCTAGAACATATGTAGCAAGGCAGGGACAGTGGTTAGTATCGTGCAGCCCTGCGACGTGGAAATCATCGCACCAGAGTGCTAGCCCACTTGGTCCCGCAACTTCCCTAGGGCGCAATGGGCTAGGTCCCCCGGCTTGCACATAATCTGCTAATAGAGGACATTTATCCTTGGTATGGCCATTCACCCGGCATTGTATGCACCATCTTTCAGGGCTAGCCTCTGTCCCTCGTTCCTTTCGCAGGTTCTGGATCTCTACATGCATCGCTTCCAATTGTCCCTGGATTTGTTGGACGCCCAGTCGAGTCTCGTCCTGAGGTGCAGCTTCTAGCTTCATGGCACCTTCCAAGGTCTTCTCCTACGATTCGAAAGTTTGGTGCCCCATAGGTACACACAGGTGAGGCAACAACATAGCAATAAACCATTTCGTGTGATGTCTGTCATCATATTGGAATCCCCCTTCTTTGATCACCTTCTTTAGTCGTTGATCGGCCTTCCACACAGATTCGGAAGGTCCTTGCTTGAAATTATTTAGATCAACCATGATTTAGGAGCAGGACTTTGGTTTTTTGAACGGTTGTTTCAGGGCATTCTTAATCTCTTCAATGGTTGCATTTGCGTTTTGGTCGATGCATCCCATGTACTAGTCCAAAGCTCTTCCTTCTAGGGTAAGGGACAGTTGTGCCCTTTTCACCGCATCGCTAACCACGTTCTGCACAGTCCATACGTATCCTGTGACAAACCAGAATTGATCCATGTCTTCATCCCCCACACCCTTAAAGGTTAGAAATTTCACGTGCGCAGCCATGTCGTCTTCCGGTGGTGGAGGGGTCGGTGAATTCTTACCTCTAGGCTGATTTGAAATCGGTGTGGCTTGAGGGCTCTGCGAAGTTGCTTCCCTTACTGGACTGTAGACCAGTCAATCTCCTTCTAGGTTAGCGCTATAGTACTTGCCACTCCGCGTTGTGCTCCCATCCAGATCAGAGGTCATTCACTCGGTATGGCTACACATAATACTCTTTTCGCATAATAATATCTTGATCAGCAATGGCAATGTCTTCTGAAACTTACCTCGGAACCCCGTGAAGAATCCTCGCTCTGTAGGAGACAAACTGATCAATGGAAAAATCTGTCACAAATCCCCCCAACACGTTGTCCACCCAATGGTCCATTGTGCGAGTGATGGTGTTATCAATCTTTTCTAGCTGTTGGATTAGTTCGGGGGTCCACTCTGTGATCCGCTCATCCTTCCAACACTTTTGGAACTCTACCAGTCTTGCGAGCCACTCCTGGAGCTTGATCGTAATCATTACAAAGAAGATCTCATAAATCTATATGAAAATGTACTTATTCTTCTACTCTTTGGTGGTCAACCTCTTACTGCAGTTTTCTTTTATTGCAAATTCCTGAACTTGCTGTTCAAACCATTCATCAATTTCCTTTCTCTCCGGCTTCTAATACAGCCTTGGCATTACCCGATCCCTCTCTCAAAATTCTCCAAGTCCCGGCAATGGAACCATTTCTTGGCTCGAGGGGTCCTAACCTAGGTTTGGATGTTCAAGGTTTGCCAAAAAACCCCTATACTACTGGCCCTTTCGGCAGTGACCTGCTTGCGCAGGCCAAAGTCTCACCTGAAGTAGTATGGGTGGGTGCTGGAACCAGGTTTCCGCACCCTGGGAGAGGGTAGGTAAGTCAAGCAGAGTTGCGTTCACCCTTATCGTGACCCAATACGGTATCACAGAGCCTAGATTCCCTTTGCATCCACGTGTGCAACAGCAATATTACTCACAAAAATCAACAGATTGAGAATTCATATAACAATACACAACTATTTCAGATATTCTTGTATGAAGCAAGTAGAACAACCCCAAATCGCAGCATAAATAAGTACACAAGTATGTTCGCAACTTAAACCAATAACACAATAGCATATACTGAGTAATCAAGATGTCACAGATTCATATCACAGTAATTCCAATGGATTAAGATAGGCAACAATACTTCCGCATTCATTAATCTTTTAGATCTATTTACAAAACCCCAAAAACCCAACCTGCACACACAGCACCAGGGTCTGCACACAGCAGGACAAAGGCCCTCTGCGCACAGAACAGCATGAGTCCTTACCCAAAACCCCTAACCAGATCTATCGATTTCCACTTAGCAGCAATCTCTTATCATTCTTAGCTTTTCCTACAACTCAAAAAGGTTCAACTACTTATACTATTTTTAGCCTATGCATCCAATGGTCCACAAACTGTGGTTTGCGAACTCTTGGTCTACCCTTGACCCATTTACAATGCTTTAGGGGCTTTGACCCACCCCAAAACCCCTGCGCTATACTAAATATAATCAGAAATATACAAAATGGACCAGTTTCGCAGCTTTGTAGGAGACCCTGTTCCAACAAGGATGTTACAACCCATCATACAATGATCACAATAAAGATAGAGAAGATCCCTGCCAATTCGCCGACTCGTCTTTCATTGTATTTGATGCTCGATAACATGAATAGGTTGTTCGAGACATACCAGAGGTCGGGCCCACATAGCCACATATTACAATTCATACATAGGGTTTGGAGGCATGAGATTAGAAGCCCAAATTCTTGGGAGGTGGTGAAAGAGGTCTCTAAGGACATTGATGTTCATGGGGATTTGTTCGACATCCCTCTGGATCTCCCTGCAAGACATAAAGGTTCGATTCTACTGATAAATTTTAATAATGGTCATGCAACCCCTTTCATGTATGATAGATTCATTGGAGCTTTGGGAAAGTTCCCCAACCATGACAAAGTCACTGTTTATTTTTCTAAGCATTTATATGCAGAGTTTGTGTTACATATTAGGTCAAACTGCATTGATACACAATCTCATTTTTATTTTATCGACATGGGACGTACCTATGAGTGCGAGGGCTCGTAGGGACACTAGGCATGTACCACTACCTCCAAGATTCTTGCCACTACCATCTTGGATCTTGGTATTACTTACAGATCTAGAGGAGTTAGCACAACTTGGTGGTGAGACAGAGAAACTATTGCAGACAATATGCATGTGTCATTGGCTAGTGCACACATTGCATTTGATGAAGAGATTATGAGACCCACCAATGCCCTTATATGATGATGCATTTCTCACAAGTTTACCCTTTGACCAAACTTTGGCACTTACATGTATGTATCGTGATGCCATATGTGAGACTTGGAAGGTGCATGGCCTGCATGACATAGACCAGGTACATATATACGAAACTTTTGACTCTTATTGTCAAATTATGCATAATTATTTATATTAAAATTTATAGTTTGTATTAGATTGCATTTATATTAATAAGTTCATGATAACATGTAGACACATCCTAGATACATGGATGAGCTTATGATGTCATCCAAGGGGGCAGTTGATTAGTCAAACCATCTTCGACCAATGCATGTTTCCATGGATTCTCCTCCACATCCACCTCCACCTCCACCTTATTGTTCACTAATGTGGAGGAGAGCCAGTATGTACAACCCCATGGACCAACAATTGAGGTAAACTTTTTTATTCATAAGATTTCAACATTTTTATTTTTATTTCTTTATTTATTATTATCATTATTCTTTTTTTTCTTCTTTTTTTTAAGTTGCATAAATATGCTAATTAATTTGCAGAGTAGTTATAATTTTTACTTGCCATTGTGTACACATGCCCATATACAGAGTGTCGTTGATGCCATTGTTATGTGGAGACATGAATGGGATGGTGGGTTTAGAGGCACTGATGATGCGGGTCCATCGATGCAGGCCCTAATCATCGAGCCATAGGCATGGGAGCACCAAACCCAGATTCATGATCATACCCCCATCCGATCTGACTTGCATTTGAACTCAACTAAGGTTAGTAGATTCGTGTATATGTAATTAAAAATGTGGTTCAATATAATTTATTTCCGCATTATTTATTTTGTATAAATAATGATCTAATTACTTTGAATTTGAATGTGTTATATTTCAGTACCATCTTATGGACACTTACTTTGTCTGACAGAACTCCCATAGGAGTTCTCGTGGTATTTGCAGTGTCATAGTTTGTATATTTTCAAGTTCATTTCATTGGGCATACTCACATGTGTGATACAAACTGTATATTTTCATACATGGACAATTTATGGATGTACATAATGGACATTATTTTAGTTTATGGATGCTTATTATTTCAGTTTATGGATGTTCATGTGATATTTGTAATTTGTGTATATTTTCATATGGATAGTTTAATGATACATGTATTCACTATTTTAGTTTATGGATCTGTATTAATCTTGTTTATGAATGCTCATTAATTTTTGAAGTTTATGGATCTATTAAAATTATTTCTCTAATTTAATAATTTTTCTATATACTATAACTTTTATTAGTAAAATATATGTTAAATTTCGATTTCGAGTTTCATAGACTAAGAAAATAAGTACAATCTTAAGTTATGATGCAAGTCACTTTGATACTTAAAATGAATTAAAATATATCATGTATCAATTTAATATTGAACATGGAAATAATTCCAATCATGTTTCATATTGGCTTGTAGAAAGTGTCTTTTAGTGCAATCAACATGTATGTTATTAGCATTTAATTTTAAAAAGAAATTATTTGAATTATAAAGTCATCCATCCATGTGTGTGTGTGTGTGTGTGTGTGTATTGTGACCCACCCATATGCCATTGCAAGGACATTTTTTTAAGTATTTCGATCAATTCATTATCTCAAGGTTCAATTAAAAAACACAAATATGATTGAAAAAAGTTTAATATTAAAAGATGTCATGTAAACAACATATAGGTTTTATTCAACATTATTTATTTTGAGATTATCTACAAGAGCTTAGCCATAACATGATATAAGTCAATCATATTGAAATTTAATATATAGGTCAAACAAAAATATATGTCAACATTTCTATAATTTGATATAATGTTATCAAGTTTCCTAAATTTACAAGTAATTATCCAAGTATTTCAATCAATTCCTTATGATGGAACTTCAAGTATTATTCAAATTTTAAAAACTCAAATATGTTTGAAATAAGTTTTTTTCCCAAAGAAAAAATCAAACTTTTTATATTTTCGTAAAAAGTTACATCTTAGATTCCTCAGCATTCCATATGTTTTCAACACCCATGAGGGCATGAGATCTATTTGTCCAGTATAGACAAAAACTGATAATAAACAGTACATCAGGAATCCCAACGCTCTAATGTGTCACAACACTCAGCTATAAAGGACTAGCCAATCAAAAGAGAAAAGAAGGACATATGAATCAGGGCCTCCCATAAGGGAAAACAACCACAACATATGAAGTCGTTTTTGTCATTTCCACAGTCTTCACCCTATACAAAAAATATACATAATAGGTGTCCAGAAAAAATATGTACACAGTAAACTCCAGGAGATACATCGTTTGTTGAAGTAAAAATAAAGCACAAATGAGAACAGGAAAGACCCTATTAATACGGTCGGGTTTCCGACACACAGACCCCATTTTCATCCTTCTCCGTTATGTGCCACATCTCCAGATATTGTTGTAGACCATCTTTAGAAATATGGTCAGCTGTCCAATTTCATTCCCTGTAAATATGACATACATAAATAAGTACAAATTACATGTTTATTTCATGTATCTCTTCAAGGATAGGAAGTAAGCCAATATTTTGACATCTCTCTGCATTGTTGACCCAATTAATGACATTCATGGAATCCCCAAATATTTGAACCGAATCAATACCAAGTTGTATGAGCCAACAATTAGAAGTTGTAGTGTTAGGAGTTTAGCGAAATTGTTTGTGTCTTCACCAATACCCACTGATGCAGTCAGTGAAACATTGTAATTTTTATGTATGACCATACCCACACCACATGTCCTTTGATTATCAAATTCTCCATCAAAGTAAGCCCAAATTATATCATAGTTTATATATTTTCAATGAAAATATGTCTTGGTAATTTGCTGGAGTCACAAGATGGAAGAAAGTACATTATCGCCGCAAATTAAACAACCAAAATTGAAGGGGAAGTAGTGACGTCCTGAAAAATCCCTTTCTTTCTAGCCAACCATATGCCCCATGAGATAATTAATCAGATGCTTCTGCAACTATTATATTTTTTTTTCTCCCACTAGTTTTGTCATGCCTCCCCACAATTACCACCATTCCAAATCATTCTAACATTGCTTAGAAACAAGGAGTGTTCCCAAACTTTCTTTGTGAAGTGACAAAATAGGAAAAGATGATCTGATGACTCCTCTGCATCCTTGCACAAACAACACCAACCCGACCCAATTAGGAATCTTTTTTGAAGTGAATCCCAGGTAGGAACATTTTTCTTTGGGATACACAAGAATAATAGTTTTGCTTTAGCAAGACCCTTCAGTTTCCATAATGATTTTCACCACCATTATTGTGCCCCCCAATCTCTTCTCTTCATTAGGAAGTTATAACCTTATTTTGGTGAATAGATACCGGATTTTGAATGAACCCAACAAATGGTGTCCAGAAAATATTTTAACCTAACTCTAGATCAAGTTAATTCATGTATAAATCCCTGCCATTCTGGTCTCCATTATTGTTCAACTTGGTGATCATTCACCAATTTCCAAGCATGTGCCCAAATGGTGGTTTCTTTAGGTTTTTCCATCTGATTCAAGAAATAGACCCCTTTTTTATTTAATGTCTCCACAAGACCTCTAGAGAGTATGAAAAGTTCATTACACCTAACCCATGGGTCCAACCCAACCCTAAAATTTTCACTGTTTCCAACCTGCCATGCTAGTCCTTCCATATCACTGATGATTCTGTGAAACCTTTTTCAATCGCTATGATCCAATCGTCCACAAGGATTGGATCAATGTATTTTATTTTTGCCACCGTCGTCCATGGATTATCTTCAGTCAACAACCTCCATCCTAATTTTGCTGCTAGGGACATGGAAAAAGAGCCCAAGTTCTTTAAGCCCCATCCACCCCATTATGATTGCAATAAGTTATATATTCAATTTTAAAAGATGTGGAGATGTAAAAAGTTACAAATACAAGTTTTATTCAATTTTATTTTGTTTGAGGTTATCTACAAAAGCTTAGTCATAATGCACATTGTCAATAATTTTTTTGTGCTCACATTGAAATCAATGCACAACGTTAAACTAATTACCTTGAAATTAATGTACAACATATATCTAGTTACATCATTTATAAAAAATCAAAAACTTCGCTGAAATAAATGCATCTAATGCAAGCTATAAAATAGGATGAGAAATCAAAATGTACACTAAAATTAATACATCTAATGCAAACAATCAAATAGGATTAGAAATCAACATCTACACTGAAATCAATGCATCTAATGTTGCAAGCAATGAAATGGGATTAGAAATAATCATACACTGAAATCAATGCATCTAGTGCTAGCAATAAAATAAGATTAGGAATCAACATTTACACTGAAGTCACTACATCTAATGCAAGTTATTTCAAACAATATTATAAATTAACATCTTTAAATAAATTAATGCATCTAATGCAAGCAATGAAATGGAATTGGAAATCAACATCTACATAGAAATCAATGCATCTATTTTGCAAGAAATCAACATCTTTACACTGAAATAAATGCATCTAGTGCAAGCAATTTTCTTCCCTTTCTCTCCCCCCTACATCTATATCGACGTCTCCCTCTGTCTCTTCTTATTTTTCTCTCTATCTAACCCCCAAAAACATACACACACTCTCTTCATATCTACTTATACCTCCCTCCCTTCCTCTATCTCTTCCTTCTTCCCTCTCACCCCCTTCCATATATATCTCTATCTCCCTCTGTCTCTCCTTCTTCGTCTCTCTATGTCACCTCGCAAACATTCACAATGTTTCTACATATCTATCTATATCTCCCTCCCTCTCCCTCTCCCTTTCCCCGTCTCTTCCACTTCTCTCCCTATGTTTCCCCTTCTATCTCTCTTCCCTCGTCTCTCCTCTCTCCCTCTCTCTCTCCATATCCCTTCTCTCTCTCTCTCTCTCTCTCTCTCTCTCTCTCTCTCTCTCTCTCTTTCTCTATCTCTCTCTCTCTATATATATATATATATATATATATATATATATGTCTTTCTTCTTATCTCCCTCTCTCTCCCCCTCCAACTCCATCTCTCTCTCTCCCCCTCCCTCTCAAGTCCTCTCTCTCTTCCTTTCTCTCCCACCTCCCTGTGTCTCTCCCCCACGTCACTCACTCACTCACTCACTTTCTCTCTCTCTCTCTCTCTCGCAAGCTTCATCCTGCAACTCTGTTGACTATCTTCCTCCCTCTCTCATTCTCTCTCTCCCTCCTCTCCATCTCTCCTTCTTTAACTTTCTATCTCACCCCCAAACATTCTCTCTCTCTCTCTCTCTCTCTCTCTATATATATATATATATATATATATATATATATATATATATATCTGTGTGTGTGTGTGTGTTTTGAAGTTCTTCCTTCTCTATCTTTTCCTCCAACTCCATCTCTCAAGCTCCCTCTCTTTCTCAAAGACTCTTTTCTCCTTTCCCTCTCTCCATATTTGTGTCCCCCCCCTCTCTCTCTCTTTCCCTTCTCTTCCACTCTCTCTCACTCTATAGTTCAAAAATTTTAAAACACTTTGACAATTTTTTTCTTGTAAGTTTGGGTGGGAGTACATCATCATCATGTCCAATATATCACCCCGATCGAGGCAGGGATTGAACTAGTGACTTCACATCAAGGAGTGCCTTAATAGAACACCCTATCACCATCTATTCAAGACCCTGTGGACACTTTGACAATTAAAATATTATGTTTAAATATTTTTATATTTTATTTTGATGCCAAACAACAATTTAATTTTTTTTATAACACATATCTGAAATGAAAATTTCAAATGTGTGTTGTACATTCACGTGGAGGGAAAATGATAATTTTCCATGGAAATATTATCTAAATTTTACAAAAATTTAATGTTCCGGCTACCTCCATCAAAGATACATAGAGCGCTTCGTCTTCCAATTGAAATTGTTTAGGTTTTATTTCTTTAAAGGTAGCTCTAGGTTATAATTACTTCACGATATTAAAAATATTATATATTTTATTATGTTATAAAAAAAAAAATAGGTTAAATAAAATTAACATACCGAGTGAGCTTGTATGACTCTTTTTGTGTTAATGACTCGTTTGTTGACGCCTATGTCGTATATCAACCACAATTATTAATGTGATTGTGCTAGTATATGTTATAATATAAGAAAAAATATATTATATTAAAGTTAATAATATTATATTAATCCAAAATTAATAAATTTAAAATTAACATTAAAATATATTAATATTAATTTTTTATATTAAAATAATTTCATCATTTAATTTAATAATAATAATATTCTTTTAATATTAAATTTAATAAGTTTTTTACATGACATTATAACAAAAATTATATTAAGACTTAGAATTTTAAAATGAGGTAAAAATTTAATTTTAGATCATTCATTTTTTTTTAGAGGCTCGATTGAGCTACATAGCTTGATCGAACCATAACGCTCGATCGAAACCCTGTTAACCACGTATATGGCTCAATCGAGGGTTTAGAAAACCCTCGATCGAACAATTTTAATTTGAAATTTTGGCGCTCGATCAAGCCTCTTAAGTCCTAAAATCAACAATTTCAGTACCCCTTCTGCAATGTTTTTTGCAACTCCGTTTTTACCCTAGCGGACTTAGTGTTATGAGGATAAATCCTTCTTGCGGACAAGAATGATCTCCCTAGTATCCTAAGGATATCTAGAAACAAACAACCAAATGCAAACCATTTTCTCTAGATCATTTGTGATTCAGAATTATTAATAACAAAGTACGAGGACATGCCCCTACCTGAAGTCCAACGCTTGCCAAAATCTTCTATCCAGTTGCTCCAAAAGAGGTCACTTCAGCATGTGAAACCTGCAATTAAAGACATATAAAAGGATTAAAAGCACCTGCAAGATATAATAATTGTGAAAAAACTAAACTATCTCAATGATCAAGGAATATAAGAATTGAATTACTCAAATAGATACATGAACAATTCAATGAGAAAATGGAGGCCATTTGTATTAAATTGCATAATAAGAAGTAACCTTACAACCTGTCGCCTTGATGTTCTACAGGTTCTTCTGGGGTCCTGAACAATCGTCCTCCCTTCTGTTTGACAAGCCTTCTTCTCTTTGAACTAGCATGAAGTTATGGACATGAGTGTGTGATCATTCTCATACCAATAATGATTAGTGTAGAGAGTATACTCTTTTGGGAATTTCTTCAGCAACTAACTTGTATATCTACCCTTGAGACTGAAACATGAGCTCAATTTATAGGGAAATGGAGGTAGTTTCAGTTCCATGAAGAGGGGGATATATTCCTCTCATGAAGGGATTTGAGCTCCATATACCAAGGGATAAACTCCATGAGTGAAGGGATAGAGCTCATGAGTAGAGGATAAATTTCGAACTGAACGCGCTTCTAGAAGCTTCCAGTTGGGAGAATATTCAACCAGCTGGGCTTCAAGAACTTACTTTTTCCTTTATTTTACCTTTTACGGGGGTCCGCAAGTTTTATGCAGAACGTGCATGTTGTTAGAGGTGCTGCTATTCTCCCATAATTCTTAACAAACTTGCGATAATACCTTGTTAACCTGAGAAATCCTCGCAACTGCTTTATGGTTGTGGGGACTTTCCATTCCTTAATGGCTTTAATTTTGTTAGGGTCTACTTTAACACCCTCGTGAGATACAATATGACTCAGATATTCCACCTCTTGTACTCCAAAGAAACATTTGGATGTTTTTGCATATAATTGTTTCTCTTGCAATAGTTTGAGCACCCTGTCAACATGTTGAACATGATCCTTCCAAGACCTGCTGTAGATTAGTATATCATCAAAATACTAGCACAAATTTTCTAAGGAAGGGTTTGAAAATGGAATTCATCAACCCTTGAAATGTAGAAGGTGCATTGGTAAGGCCAAAAGGCATGACCAAAAAATCATAATGACCCTCATGAGTTCGAAATGTTGTTTTGGAATATCTTCAGTCTTCATTCTAATTTGATGATATCCTGAACGAAGATCCAACTTGGTAAAATAAATTGCTCCATGTAATTCATCCAATAATTCATCAATCATAGGAATGGGAAATTTGTCTTTAATGGTGAGCTTATTGAGCTCCCTATAATCCGGACACATTTCGCCATGATCCATCCTTCTTGTGTACCAATACTACAGGAGCAGAGAAAGAACTTTGACTGGGTTGAATTATACCCGCCTCTAACATTTCTGCAATCATACGTTCAATTTCGCTCTTTTGGAAGTAAGGATATCTATAAGGCCCGATGTTTGGAGGAACACTTCCTGGAATCAAATGAATAGCATGATCATGATCACGAATAGGTGGGAGTCCTTTGGGAGTTTCAAACACCTTGGAATAATTGTCCAAGACTTGTTGGAGATCTGCAGGAATAGATGATTTTGATGTTGGAACTTCTAGTGAGCATAATTGTGCAATTACGCCTCGTTGTTCTTTCTTTAGAAGCTTTGGCATGACATTAGAGATTATTATCCTTCCTGGCTTCCCTGAAATACCTCGTAATTCAACTTCCTTTCCTTCTGAAAAAAATTTCAAGAAAAGTTCTTGAAAATTAAAAGCTACCGTCCCCAAAGATTGTAACCATTGTACTCCTAGTACAACATCAGCACCTCCCATAGGAATGGAAAGAAATGGACTAGTCAATACATATTCCCCCATGGTTAGCTTGATATTATGGCATTTCCCAGAGCAATTTATAGTTTCTCCATTTGCAACCATCACTTGACATTCTGGTGTTGGGTATAGGAGACAATTTAATTCCTTGGCTACCTTACAATGAATAAAATTATGGGTGCTACCTGAATCAATCAACTCTACTACCTTTTTCTTCTTGATTTGTCCTTCTATCTTGAGAGTTTGAGGAGTGGTAATTCCTGCCAGTGCATTACATGATATGGTCGGATTCATTTCTTCCTCTTCTAGGGCCGGTTTCTGGTGTATATCCTCTTCTTGTTCATTTTCTTCTTCTTCTTCACAATCTATGTAAAATAATTTCTTTTCAGCACACTTATGACCTTTAGTGTATTTGCTATCACAACTGTAGCAAAGCCCTTTTGCTCTTTTTTCTTCCAATTTTGTGGTGTCAACCTTGTAGGTTGTGGAAATCTAGGCGTAGCAACACTTCCTTCTTTATAGAATTGAGTGGTAGGCTTCCTTGTCGCCATAATTTTACATTCAACTTTTCTTGCCAACCTGAATGCCTTCTCCAATGAATCGGGTTCCAAAACACGAACTTCATGTTGGATGTTATCCTTTAGAGTACCTAAGAAGAGATCAATCCTGTGTTCCTCTGGAATATTAGTTACCCTTATATTCAATTTTTGGAAGTCCTGAATGTGCTGCCCCACTAAACCCTTTTGTTTGAGATTTATCAATTGGCTAAAGAAGGTGTTGCTCTTTGTATCCTCATAATGTGCTATCATTTCCTCCGTAAAAATTGACCAAGTGACAATTCTTTTACGGGAGCAAAGCCATTGATACCATACAAATGTATTTTGTTCTAAATGTAAAGTTGCAATGCGTACCTTTTGTGTGTTTTGTACGTTATGGAGATCGAAATATTGCTCCATCTGTAGTATCCATGTTACAGGATCCTTTCCATCAAACTTCCTCATATCCATCTTTGGAATATGGTGGTTCTTCCCGCAAACATTAGAGTTTATGAAATCATGATTAACATTTATTTTGTTCTCATCATGAGGTTCTTCTACTATCTTTTCACCATTAGGAAACCTTTCTTGTATCAACTTTGTCAAACCTTCCATGTCTGCTTTTAGAACATTCTTCATGTTTTCCATTTTCTCATCGATCTTTGCTTCCATGTCATCCATCTTAGATTCCATGCTAGCCTCCATGCCATCAATCTTAGATTCCATGCCATCTATCTTAGATTCCATGCCTTTCTTCAAAACTTCCATGTCATTTTTTGTTGCTCTTTGCGAGAGCGAAATTTGTTGCACTTGCTCTTGTAATTTTGATATGTCATGTTGCCATTCTTCGTCTTCATGAGTCATAGTAGAGCTTTCCAAAGGCTTAATGGGTGTTCAATTCTTTTTAGGGGCCATTTTATAATCCAATACTGATATCTATTCTACAATATTCCCTTGCAATCAATTCAACTTGATTCTTCAAACAAGACTTATGCAATTCGGAAAAAAAAAATACACACCTTTTACTTGCTTTTGAGGAGCTCGATATTGAAATTGTATTATCTTTGTGATTGCGGCTCTTCAATATCTGAAATTCAGCACTAAATTAGCCCTCTGAATTCTCTTTTGAATGCCATAGGTCTGAATTGATTTGGATTCTCCGAGACAAAGTTATGTCCAATCTCCCACAATGACCTAATTATGGACTGGTTCAGTATAGCGAACTTTTACGACTTTCCACGTGTCATTGTTTCATCCTTCGCCTATGAAATTGATAGCCAAGAAACTACAATCCGTGTACTTGCGACCATTTTTTACGGCACTCCAATCCGATGCTTAGAGATAGAGTTATTGAAATTTTCCCACGATCACCTTTTTGAGATGAAATTCGGGAGCCTGAAAAAGCACTACCTTCCACAGATCATATCTCCAAAAATATTGTGAACCAAGCTCTGAAATTTTTTGATGAGTTTCCTTAGGATTTCAGCTTTGCACCATAAAAAATTTAGATTCTGAACCTCAGCAGAAAAAAAAGTTATAGCGCATATTCCACGATGACCTGTTTAGGAGCCTGAAAAAAGACCTAACTTCCACAAATCATATCTCAAAAAATATTGCGAAACAAGCTCTGAAATTTTTAGACAATATTCCTTAGGATTTTGGCTTCGCATCCTAAAAATTTCAGCTTCTGAAACTTCGTATAAAAAAAAATTATAGCGAAAATTCCACGATGACCTGTTTGGAGTAGTGAAACCCTAGAATCCAAAGCTCTGATACCAAATGTTGGGAAACCAGCTCCAAAAAGAGAAGAAAAGAGATATCAACACCTTAGAAATAAGCCACTTCGAGGGGGCAACCTTCAATACATTACATGAATGAACAATTCTTGGATGATACAATTTAAAAAACCTCGTTTCTATATATAGGAGTCCATGGGGCCATAATGTAATCCTAGTGGGCCACAATGTAATCCTAGCCGACCTAACAATAATAATTTAAGGGCACAATAATAAAAAAATGGGGGTTAAAAGGGTACAATAATAACAATAAGGGGTTTACACTAACAATAATAAGGGACTATACTAGTGATATAGGGACCCAACAGTGCAGGATGTGCCGCAGGCTATAGAACAAATATTCGTGGATGCGTAGGAAAGAGTTAGGAAAAGTGCGGAGTTAGAATTTTTAGGGTTTTAATGAGCTTTTCTCCAATTCCAAGACTTGGCTTAGGAACATTTAGGTTTTTGACTTCTAAGGGAGCATAATACAGGAAGTGATGAACCTATATTGACAGTAAAATGTCATGGTGACAAAATAGCGTGTAACGGATTTCCCCCTAAAGTGTGAAGTCTGAGGTAGTTATGAAGAGTGAAGTGCTTTATCATTCCAAGGATTGGATTGTGGAAACACTGATCGAAAACCTATAAAAACATTCAATGCAAACATATATATGTATATCATCGTTGAGGTAGGCATTCCCATACTCAGATCAAAACTAACTAAATGTTTTGGTACATAAATTATTTTAAATTACATCAATAGTAGACACAGTATGGACACAACCATCTGTCATAAGTAGTCTACTGTATCAAAAATAATAAAACTCCTCGCAACCTAGATGGTGGAAACTAGATCCAGGGTCGTAATTTCTACTTCCCGAACTAGTACGATTCTATCCATGCAATTGATTGTGTTGAAGTCGAACATGGTAGAAACCACTTGATTACCAGTCAATGATGTAAACTATTAACAAGTGTGAGAGAAACCACCAATAATGAAAATGGCTCTCAAATTACTCAGTACAATCCATGAAGTGTGAATGAATGATTTGCAGTTGAACACTTCACGGAATCATTCGATCGAAGTTCAATGATGCAACCTGTCGTCGAAGGCAAGAAACCTGCCATTAGGGCATGCAGATCCCAAGGTACTGGTAGGATTCTAGATCAACTTTCTAGATGATGAGTTGTCATCGATAGAAAGCAACCCGTCGCAGGAAAGCCTACGACACGAAACCATTGGATCAAGTTTTTGCAAGGACTGACTCATGGATGCTCAACGCGAATGGAGACACATGTTTGCAATGAATGGTTTATTTGAACTGTCTCTTGAACACATAACGACACTGCAGATGGTTTGGTGACAATTGACCTAAAGCTAATACCCATAAACCAGCTGAAGACTTTCAATGTGGTTTGATCAACTTTTAGACAAAGGATTTTCCCAACCCAGGTACAAGTGTGACAAAGTGTCATGTTCAAGAGTGGTATACTGATTTTCAAAACAAAGTGTGATAATTGGATTCATTTTCTCTTTTTTTCCCCACCATTACTGGCAAGTACCTCTTTATTTTTTACAATCTTGAGGAGGATAACATTTTCTTGTTGTGTAAGCTCATCCTTCGGATGAGTCCAACTTAGTATTAAAATCAAACCCTAAGAAGGAGTGGTTCATTCCAGTTTGTAATCGACAAGTCCTTTACTGTTAAATTTTAACGAGTCCATTATAAGTGAAACTTGGTGTTTTTCAGTTTTAGGGAGTTAGAAGAAAAACATAAGAAAACTCTATGGTTGTTATTTTTCATAAATTTAGTCTCTCAAGCCTAAAAAAAGGATAAAATAATACAGGAGGGAAATCTATTGACCATGATTAGTCAATGTATACCTTTTTCATAAATAGTCCATTTCAATGCGGAAAAGGGGTAGACTTATATTGAAAGGACGACTGTTCATTTCCTTTAACGAGTTCGAATAGTCAAGTACTTGACGATACTTTCACGTTTAAAGAGTCTGAAAAGGGCTTAAAAGAGAACTCTAGGGTTTCACTTTTTCGTAATTTTCAAGAGCCCGAAAAAGTGATAAAAGTGTACTCATCATCAAAATAATTCTTTTCACCGGAAAAATTTGTATTCTGCACAAAAACTCGAAAGATTAAACATACTTGTTTCCAATAAGTAAAAACATCAAAAATTTACTTTTTAAAGTGGAAAATAAACAAAATATAACATTTTATTCATTCAAAAAACTTATAAAAAGGAGTTTAACAAAATCATTTTTACCTTTTGTCTTCAGAGTTGTAAATTGAGATCTTTTGGCAAAAAGTTTCCAGAGTTGATAACGGGAAAACCGACCGCTCAAATCGAGAT
Organism: Pinus albicaulis; assembly: GCA_034641835.2. Taxonomy (NCBI): domain Eukaryota; kingdom Viridiplantae; phylum Streptophyta; class Pinopsida; order Pinales; family Pinaceae; genus Pinus; species Pinus albicaulis. The sequence continues at coordinate 976,577,823 of CM076583.1, forward strand.
TCGTCAGAACCAAGTAATTCACAACACTATTCTCTTCATTTATATCTAATTAAAATCTCTTTTTTAGCTTTAAATTCATTTTTTGAGGAGAAATTATGTTTAAAATTTCGCTCTCGGAGGTTCGCGGGTCATACATGCGTTACCTACGGACCTCGATAATTTTCTTAAAGGAAAATTATCGGGCTACCACGGTTTTCATGTAGAGATTGTGCGAACGTCCGCATTGTCTCTGCACAAAAACTGCGGAGGCGCCGTGAACGACTAAAAAATAATAAATTCTCTCTTAAATGGTTAAAGTTTCCCACTCTAGAAGTTTTTAACCTTCAAATGCATCCATTTGAAGACTATTTCATCATAATAGAGTGGAGAGAACGCGAGCATGAAGGTACAGATGATGCAGCTATGAATGATCCAGCTACAATGTGTGTGCTTAGAAATTGTGGTTTGTATAAGTTCTGGGCAATTCAAGGTATGAGGGCACATGTGGAATTGATGACATGGTTAGTGAACAAATGGGATGTTCAAGATTAGTGCTTTATCATTGGCAGTCATCAACTCGAAATCGAGCTTGAAGATATTTATTTTCTCACTGGATTGTCCAAAAGAGGAGAACATATATCTTTGTTTGGAGCTAGGTAGGGTGGCCTACCCGTTGCTAGTTACAAACAAGAGTTTTGCAGTGATGCAACAGATCCAAAGGATAATCTCATAGACATAAAGAATATCTTGCGACTTGATCTTAAAGTAGTTTCATTCACGGTAACCAAGTTCTGTGGAAGTGAAGCTCGACATCTAGCCACCAAATCTCAGATGTAAACCATTTTAGAATGTTCCAGAGGCACCATTTTCAACTGGTGTGAATGGGTATTGGCCAACATTAAAGGCCAACTAACCAGAGCAAAAAATGCAAAGTTAAAAACTTTTAGGTATGTCGTCATCCTGATATCTTTTTCTTTGGAGAGAATTCCATCCCTCGCCCCTCAGCTTATTCCTATAGATTGTGGTGAACTTAGAGAACCTCGAATGGTACGTTGGGTTGCACTAATGGTTGGCCATGGTGGCGACGGCAGTGTGGTGGTTCGGTTTACTCCGACGTATTTTATGTGGTTGTAGAATCAAATCTTCACAATTGAAGATTTCCCTTATGTGGGTATAGATTTCAGAGGTGATCCCGAGATGTCCTTACCTCCAGGGTCACAATGGGACGAATCAGGTAAGAGAATCATTTTGATTTGTTTTAACTCTAATTTTTATTTGTTTTTAATCGTCCAATAATGATAACAAATTTTTAAATGTAGATGTTGGTCCACGACGGCCAGCTATAATCCACTGCTTCGAAAGGCAGCAAGCAGAGCTTATAGTACAGCCACAGGATCAGGAAGCAGAGATCCTAACTGATATGGAACACAACCTAGAGAGGTTGACTATATATATCCCCAAGACATCGACATATGACATTCCTCTCCGTCTTCAGAGACATGTTACATGTGTACCTGGATAGTTTAGGAGATTCCTGCGCAAGGTGGCGCGTGTTATAGTCTACTATCATGATCATCACCACAGATAGTGGATGATCATCATGGATGGACATATTTTGTTTTTTGTATCAATATATTTCAGATCATAAGGTGTTTTAGACCTATGATCACAGACGATGTAATATTTTTTGAAAACAAAAACTCTTATTTATGATATTACTACTTTCTCTGACTATCTTGTTCAACATGTATTGAATGTTGTTTTGGTTTACTATTTTAACATTGCAAATTTCTATTTAGAACACGATTAGCTAATGCATCAGCCAATGTGTTTAAATTTCTTGAAATGTGTTGATATTCGATGTAATCAAATTGCCTTTCCAGGAGAAGAACCTTAAAAAATAATCTCAATAACACTGGATTTTTAATTGCGTATACTCTGTTTAAATGTAATACAATGAGTTCTGAATCTAACCTAACGATCAAACGTCGAATACCAAATGAAATGGCATCAGATAATAACTCAAATACTGCGCTATATTCTGCAATATTGTTCGTTGTTTGACCAAGGCTTACCCCATGCATAGAAACTAAATCATCAGTAGGTGAAGAGATAACCCAAGCTGCGGAAGAAATATTCTGTGTACTATGATAGGCACCGTCACCAAAAACAATGTACATTTGAAGGGATGTCGACATCTGCAATATCAAGATTAATCAAGATAAGCAGTGATAGTAGTAAAACAAACTTAAACTAGACACACTTATGTAATCTAAGGCACACTAACTAGAAAAATAACTAATATACAAGTGAGATTTTCACACGAGAATCAAGCATAATATGTCTTCAGATAAAGACCATATCTGGGCTAATCTAAAGGGACCCCGTCATAATCAATCAATTCATAGGCCCCTTTTGCAAGCACTCGCTTGACAATGTAAGGACCATGCCACATTGGTTCAAATTTTCCAACTCCTAGCTTATCATTAGCTTGATCATATACTAAGACTAGGTCACCTTCTGAGAAAACACGAGGTGTAACACTTCGATCATATTGAGGTTTAACACGTTTTTTGTGAGCTTCAGCTGCTAATGCAGTAGTGCGTCGAGTCTCATCTAATTGTGCTAAGTACAAAAAGTGTTTTTCCTCTTCAGAGGTAGCTAGTAGTAACTCTATGGCTAATTGGAGTGACGGTATTTCGCATTCAATAAGTAACACAGCTTCTAAACCGTAAACCAGTTGAAAAGGAGTGAACCCTGTAGCATATTTTGCTGAGGTTTGGTATGCCCATAATGCCAAAAAAATCATGGTATGCCAATTCGATTTGTGAGTTCTGATAATCCATTTAATCATGGTGGTTAAAACTTTATTAACGGCTTCAACTTGACCATTAGCCTGAAGGTAATATGGAGTAGAATTATCATGGCGCAGGCCAAGTTGATCGAAAATTTCGGTCATCATTATATTTTGAAAATGACTCCCACGATCATTGATAATAGCTCGGGGTACACCGAAACAAGCAATCACAAGATTGAATACGAATGTAGCTGCAGTTTTTCCATTTGTCGTGAATGTAGGCATCGCCTCGACCCATTTGGTAAAATAATCTACAGCAAGAATAATATACCCATGCCCCTCGGCCGAGTGAGGGTTACATGTAATGAAATTAATGCCCCATTTCGCAAAAGGACCGACAAAAATTATGGGGTGAATAGGAGCTAGAGGCGCATGCATATTTCGATCAAATATTTGACAGTTGTGCCATTTCCGGACCGCAATAATACAATATTTGAATAATGACAGCCAAAAATAGCCAGCACGCAATATCTTTTGGGCTATGGAATACCCAGACATATGACCACCACACGCTCCAGAGTGGCAGTTATTCAAAACCTTTTCGGCCTCTTCATGAGTTACACAACGTCGAAAAACAGAATCTGCACCTCGACGATAAAGCGTGTCTCCAACAATATTGTATTGCTGTAATTGGTAACAGACCTTTCGTCGATTTGATCGTGAGAGCTCTAGGTGAAAGGTTTGGGTTTGAAGATAAATGATGATATCTCCATACCATGGATCTAAAGTACTAATAAGAAACAGAGATTCATCTGCAATGGGATGCTCTACCACGGTTTCTGTCTCAGTATTGGGAAAGTCACACATAATTTTTTCGAACACCAGTGATTTATTTGATTTAGATTTTTTGAATTCCAAATCAAACTCTTGTACAACGACAATCCATTTAGAGTATCTGCCCCCGAGTAATTGTTTTTTCAAAATGTACATCATGGGGTTGCAATTATATATCACTGTTGTTTTTCTTAACAATATGTAATGATGAAATCTTTGGACATCTTGAACTACTGCCAAGGCCAATTTCTCCACATGTGAATATTTAATTTTGGTCATATTGAGATTTTGAATTACATAGTAAATCACATGTTCATTGTGAAATTCATCCTCTTGAACTAAAACCACTCCAATGGTGGAATCAGAGACTGCTAGGTATAAAAAGTAATCAGGTTGTAATTGGGTGGATGCAATAACGGTGCATGGGTTAACGCATGTTTTAAAGCATCAAAAGATCGATAAGCAATCTCATCCCAAATGAAAGGAACATTCTGTTTCAACAACCGGGTAAAACCTTTTGTTAACTCATCATAGTTCAGGATAAATCTATGCAAAAATTTTTATTTCCCTTGCAAACTTTGGAGTTTGCGAAGTGTGGAAGGAGGAGTTAAATTTATGATGGCCTCAACCTTTGACATGAATGTCGGCTTTAGAAATAACGAATCCCAGTAATCGTCCTGATTAAACACAAAAAACACATTTGTGCGGATTCAAATGAATCTTATAATGCCTACATCTCATAAAAATTTCTCGTAAGTGAGTAGGATGATCGTCCTTGTGCAATGAGTGAGTAGGTAAATCATCCAAATAAGGTTGCACAATGTATTTAATGTCATGAAAAGCTTAAGACATTTCCCTTTGAAAAGTTGCACCAACATTCTTTAATCCGAAAGGTAGTTTACAATAAGCAAATGTTCCCCAAGGACAAATGAACGTTGTTTTTGGTTGATCAGCAGGGAGTATGTTGATTTGATTATACCCGGAAAATCCATCCATAAATGAAAAAATTTCATTTCCAACACAATCATCAATGATTTGGTCGATATAGGGGGTAGGATAATTGTCTTTTGGACATGATTTATTAATATCCCTATAATCGACACATACTCGTATAGTCCCTTGTTTTTTGGTAACAGGAACTATATTAGATACCCAATATGTTAAAGAAATCGGATAAATAAATTATGCTCGTAAAATTTTTTCAACTTCATATTTAATAACAACAACCTTTCTTGGATGTATCGGACACAATCTTTGTGTAATAAGCTTGGCATCCGGGTATGTCTTTATTTCATGAACAACAATCTTTGGATCGATTCCTGGAAATTATTCATAAGACCAATAAAATATGTCACTGAATTCTTGAAATAAGGCTTTATATGTATTAATTTCATCTATTTTACACGAAGCACCTATATGAATGTTTTCAACAACTCCAGGTTTAACTGACATGTCAATAGGAACAATGGTAGAAATGTTTCCCTAATTAATTTCAGAATCTGAATTTGTGATCAATATAGGATTTTGTGGTTCCTCGACATAGTCAATTGTAAAAATAGATGAAAAATCATTTTCAAATCTATCAAGTTCAGGTAAAAACGAAGATCTATGATGTACATCATCCCAGGGTAATTCATCCATAAACAAAAATTCTCGAATACTTTCATCTGTATGAAACACTTGTTTAAAAGGATCGGAAATTGATGTCAAGGTTGAGCTTGATAGTGAAAAATATTCTTCACTGATCACATTCATTGCATACTAATTAGTTCAAAGGGTATTAGAAAATGACTTTACTGCTTGATATGATATCTCAAAAGGACTCAAAGGCATTTCGCCATTGAAAGAATCCATTTCTGACTCTGAAGGCACTATCCAATGGTCATCAAATGGAATAGTGTTTGATGAAATCATATTGATATTAGCAATAGTATGCGGTACGTTAGGTGGAGGCATAGAAAAAGTTCCCATCAAAGAAGAGTCCTTTACTAAACCTACCCCAACATCTTCATATGGGATAGTTGATTTTCCAACATGCTGAATACTATCTGTAGAAGCTGGGTCAGACGAATAATATGAAAACTGATCGATTTTCACAATCTTTCCTTTATGAGGAAACATGATTAACCGAAAGACGGAAAACATGACAGCAGTCATAGCATAAGACCAACTTCGACCCAGAAGAAGGTTGTAATCCAGAGGGGCATCAACTACTTCCACATCTAGATTAACAATTTTACCTTCGACCTCTATAGGTAGATCCTGTAAAATTTAAAACGGATGGAATCTTGTTCCATCAAAATCTTTGAGAATTGTCGAAGATTGGTTGAGTGTTGGAGAACCAAGAGTTTTCCAACAATTTAACGACATTATACACGTCGATTCCCCCTCATCAATTACAGTAGGAAAAACTCATCTTCTTTTTACTAATATTGGAATCTGAAAATCCATCTGATGAGGGAGTCTTGGTGTAAAATTTTCTAAATCGAAGACCATAAGGTTCGAATCCTGAGGATCTATAGCTCCAGTAGCTGATAAAAGTAATGTCCTCTGTGCTGGACATGATTGTAGTGTTGGAAATGTTGTCATTGATGGAAAAGGAGATGGCAAAGGTAAAGACAGGAGTAGCACCTAAACTATCCATAAGGCAAAAGAGACAGAGAGGTAGCAGAGGCAGCAGAAGAAACCGAGGAATTGAAGTAGAAGCAACAAATGAATTAGAGACAGAGCAGTGGAGTTGAAAAGGCCTAAAGGAGTGTAATACAGAGGTTTATTCATGAATTAGGGGTGTAATACAGAGGTTTATTCATGAACTAGGGGTGTAATACAGTTTGCAGATGAATTATTGAGCAATTATTCATTAATTGAGTTTGTAGGGCATAGACTTTGATTGAAGATTAAAACCCTGTGGTAAAGACTTAATATGCTTGGGGATGAGTTGGAGCATTGCTTAAATGGTAGAAGAGGGCTGGAGAGGGAGCCCGAGAGCTGGAGAGAGGCAGAGAACCTCTTCAGTAACAGAATAGGAGAATAATGGCCACCGAGTTGAATATCTGGCTGTTATGAAATTGTAAGAATTTGTTTGAGACCTACCACCTGTATATATACATATATCTGTTTTGAAGAATTGTGAATAAGTTCCATGTGTGAATTTATGTGTTCTTGGTCGAATCATATGAGGAAATTGTCCCAGTGTAATTGTGCATTTGTTGTTAAATTCTGTATGGAGAGTACCTGTGCAATTGTGCATTTACTGGTGAAATTCCTGCGTGAAATTCCCTTAAGCTCTTGTAGAAGCCAGACCCTGTAAATCAAGCTAATAATCTACCTATATATTCAGGAGAATATACAAACCCTGTGACGAGAATTCTGTATGAATGAGACCCTGTAGCAGAGTATTTATAAGAAATGCATAATAAACCTCTGCATAAGAATAAATGAAACCGTGTTATGTATGGTGGAACTCTGCAAGGGTTATGTATGGTGGAACTCTGCGTCAGAGTATAAAAGAACCTTTTATAACAAGAAACTGTGAATTGACTGCAGTATGAATGGAGGCGGAACCATAGTCAAAGGCGGACCGGAACCTGGAGTGTAGGAGGAAGTGGAACCACGACCAAATGAACAGTGAACTCGGATTGCAGAAAACCACCCTGCCATTTCGCACCGCTTTTCCGGAGCAGGTGGTATTTTATGAATTGGAGCGATTCCATTCAGAGTTCAACACGTGGCAAGTGGACCCGTCCAAAACTGCTTGTTTAACTTGCACCTTCGCGCATTAACTATCGACCAGAGACGCCGAGCGAAATAGACATATGTCGTTGATTTGGAGACTCGACATCCAACGGCGATCGTTCGCAGGACTTGCATGAGGCTTAATAAAGGAGCCCGGTTGATAAACCAGGTACGGCGTGTATTCGATTGGCCCTTTGGTTGTATCATGGGCCCGGGCGGAGTCATATATAATGAATTGGTTTATTAATGTTTTTGACGTATTATAATCTTAATATAAGGTTCGACGGAGTATATTAAAATATTTTTATCATGGTTCACAAGTTCATAAGGGTATGAGATGTACTGTGGGACTCCATTAATTATTGAAGGGCACCGGAATATGTATATGGATATATTACATATAATAGAATATGTATATGTGATTAAATATGCCGAAGGTCAATTAACATGATTTTAATAGCCAAAGTATTATGCGCCTTATATACAAAGGCCCAAACCATATATATATATATATATATATATATATATATATACGGTGTGCAATATATATAAAAAGGCAGGGTGCAATGCTTCGTGGACCTGGAGCCAAAGGACGATACACTCTTATTCACTTTGCTAATGTCATAAGGTTTGGTTTTATTATGGTTCAATAGTCAACTGTTATGTTGCGTATGAGGGTTGTAATGCGAAGTTAGCGCATATGTCCATATAAGAGATTGTCGGATTTGTAACTATAGAGGAGTATGAAATTAATATCTAAATTCTCTGAATTAAGATATTAAAATAGCCCAGCCTTATTTGTTTGAAATTGCCAGCGTGGAATAGGACAAGTGTGAGATTGCCGGATATGGAAATGCTTGGGCATGAAACTTGAATGCAGTTATGGAAAAGGAAAAGGAGAGCATGCAGAGATACACAGAAATTACAGGTTTGATAGGAATATGTATAGGAATGAGTCGGACAGGTGAATAAGCACAGAAAATAGGGAATATGCAGATGACACTGAACAAAGTGTATGCAGAACAGGTTCTTAACAGCAGCAAGAAAAGACAAATTCAGTAAAGCCAAAATCCAGAAAAGGAGCTGAGTGAAATTGAAATATGTAATTGAAAATGTGAATGTAAATGTTTTAATTATTTTTATTGTTTGTGATGCAAAGGCAAGTATCCTAAGGAAACGACAAAATCCCACTGTAGCATGAAATTTTGTACAAATTATTATGATTTTAAATTGAGTTGGATAAAGAAATGAGGAGGCAGAAGACCAAGGGGTATGACCATCCATTTCGAATTCCTAGAGGAATACAAACAGTCATGTGAGGATCTTTATATATAATATCAATTTTATATGCACAAAGAGGAAGAGAGAGTGAGTGAAGAGAATGCAGAAATGAAGCAGTGAAGCAGAGAAGAAGGAGGAGCTGAGCAGAGAAGAAGGAGAAGCTGATAGAGAATCTAAAAAGATGCAGAGATGATACAGGGAAGATATGAGAATAGATGAATAGCAGAGCAAATGGAACAGAACCAGAGCTGATATCCGAGGTAAATCAGCAAGTGTTTCTTTTTTGAAAGAGTAAGGAAGTTGGAGCTTCCCTATCAAGTTGTAGCTTGATAGCTGTCAGTTGGAGCTGACTGAGGTAGGAGCCTCCTATAGGTTGCTGCCTGCAGAAAATAGATGGGAGTTGGTGCTTCCACATCAAGTTGTAGCTTGATAAAATGTCAGTTGTAGCTGACTGAGGTTGGAGCCTCCTGTAGGTTGGTGCCTGCAGAAAATTGATGGGAGTTGGAGCTTCCTTGCAAGTTGTAACTTGCAGAATTGAGGTAGGAGCCTCCTGTAGGTTGGTGCCTACAGAAAATCAGTGGTGAGAGGGAGTTGGAGCTTGCCTTTGCATCACAACAATAATAAGATGTGGTTTTCTTCCTTTATGGGTTTCCACTTATATCTGGTGTCTCTGTGCATGATGTTTATGTGTTGATGTGGTTTATCTCATCTGCTTAATACTTGCTGCTCTCATATTCAATCTGCTATTACATTAACAAATTTGTTTGATAGTAATACTTGCTGCTCACAGATTAAGATTGCTCACATATTAAGTTGACCATGAAATGAAGGTGTAAATAAGATTTAAAAGAAAAGTATTAAAAGTCCATGTATGTGTTAAACTGATTCACCCCCCCTCTCAGTTTAACTAAGGGTTCAACAATTGGTATCAGAGCCGGTTCCTTTGGTGCAAGCCTAATAGCTTGAAGGAGATCTGGTTAAGTCATGGACTATCAAAATGTACCTGTGTTAAATACAACAAACTTTCCTGAATGGAGAGATAAAATTAAAACAGGATTATTGGCTTATGAACCTGAGGTATGGAAGCTGGTATGTGATGGTTACTGCACAGAGTCCCCCACAGTGAAAGAACAACAGAGGAATGCCAAGGAAAAATGTGTGACATATAACAATCTTCATAACAAGGACCTTGAGTTAGTAATGGATTTAACCTCAGCAAAAGAAATCTGGGACAGACTGCATTTCATGCATGGAGTAGACATTGAGGATTGCATTGTCAAGAAGAAGAAGAGAATTAAGAAAAAGAGAAATTCATGTCAAAAAGAAGATGTTCAATCAAATGAGGTACCTGCTATTGTGAATGGTAGTAAGAGCCATGAAGAAATTGCAGCTGAAGAAAAAGCCAAACCTGACACAGCTCTGACTGAAATAGAAAAATTGAAGAATGAAAACAAAGACCTTAAGAGATTGGTACAAATATGTGATGAGAAAGAATATGAAGACAGAAAAGAAATTATTTGCCTGAAGACACAGATTGAAGAGGCAAAGAAAGTAGAAGACACTCTGTTGCAACAAATGAGAGAGAAAAGTCAGGAATGTGAAAGATTGGAAGAAGAAGTAGTGAGCCTAAGAAAGAACTTAGAAAAAGCCCAAAGAGAAATATTAATGAATACACCTCTCATAAAGACTGGGATAGGATATGAAGGAAAAACTAGTAAGCCCAAGGTAGAAGATAACAAGAAAATCATCTTTGTGAAGGTTGTAAAAGATAATAAAGCAACTCAGCAGATTCCTACAAAAATATAATCTAGCAAGAACATGAGTTGCAGAGAAACAAATAGCATCAAGCAGCGAAATGAAAGAACAGAGGATGAGAAGACGAAACAATCAATTGCTGAAGGCTCATATGCTCCTAAGGATGTATTGAAAAAATTCGGAAGATGTCAAAGGAGGTTCCTCCCTCCTATGAAAAATAGCACATGCTTTTCCTGCCACAAACAAGGACATAATGCAGCTTATTGCAAGACAAAGCCAATCCATTCCAATCAGCAAAGGATGCAGCAAAAGAGAAGAATCCCTCAAGCAAGCAAATGGAAAGAACAATCTTTCACCAGGTACACAAATCATTTCCATGACTATTCTTATGCATGCAATAATTTTGGACATAAAATTGTTGATTGTAAAATGTATCCAAGAAGAGAAACAAAATATTATACATCAGCTCAAATGCACATTGGTCAAATAAGATGTTATGAATGCCTCAAACTTGGTCACAAAGCAAAAGATTGTAATCTGCCATATACATTAAAGAACTCTAGACAGATGATGGGATCAAAGCAAATCAAACAAAACTATGAATTTAAAATAAGCGCAGACATTATGAAGAACCCCAATAAAGTATGGAAGGAAAAGAGAAAGGGGGAGCCTATTACCTCAATAACATAATGAATCCTCCATAGTCTCAGGGGGAGCTGCTCTAGGAAACAAAGCACAAATCCATCTAGTGACAAATATGAAGCAGCATCCCAGGGGGAGAGTAGTTCATATATATACCCCATGAAAGTAGTCTAAGAAGAGCTCCATGTAATGAGAACAGCTATGAGATCAGGAAGAAAAAGGAAATTCCTCTAAAAGAAAACTATAGAGAAAGAAGATCATTTGAAGTATTAAGTAGCTGACAGAGTAATGAAAGAAGAAAAGAAAGCAAGCAGCCATGGTAATAGAAAGAAGACATCGACACCTTAAATTATGATCACTTTGTACATCATATTGCTAGAATTGATAATGAAACACATTAAGAAGAATGAGTAAGAAAAGTGCCCGTCATCATTAATATCCTTACTTCCTTCATCTATGAAAATGTCCCTTGGAGGAGTACAGTTAAGAGAGTGTTCTGCCCTTGAAGATTCCAAGCAAAGAAATTGAAAATGTCTTCACAAAGATCATCATGTCAGAACAGTTGAATTGGTATATAAAGCAATATATAAAGCAACAATGATTCTAGAACTGTCATAGAAAATAAAATGCAGTGACATTCTTTCAAATCAGGATGACAGAATAAGTAGCAGGTTACTAATGCCAAGGTCTAATTCAATATATTGATGGTGGTTGATGTGAACAGTGAAAAGATCAATAGTAGAAACTATGGATACATGTGCTAGCTAAAGTGAAATCTCTGCATGGTTTATCAAAGTAATATCAATTGATGTTTAGGTACAAGAAGCATGCTTATCAACAAATTACCAAGCATTCTCAGTGAAGCAGCAGTATGATACAGGTCCACAGGATCAAAGGACTATGGCAAGAATGCATCAAGGTAAAATTCCCAAGGTTATCTGCATTCAGCATGAAAAGGTCAGTAGCAGTGCTAAAGGATCAGCATTAGGTTTACACTTGAAGGATTATATTATGCATTGCAACAGTATCTGTTTCTATATATATAATTGCATGCCTTCCTGAATTCAGTACATATATCTTCAAGGCCTCTTTATGAAAATTGTTCATAAACTGGGTAAAGTTTGTTAGCTGAGATATAAATTAAACAACTTGAAGATGTTTTTGTTGGAAATAATCATGAGTGAATAGTTAAAATATCTGAATAATGAAGGACTAGTTGTGATAACTACTGAAGCTCAAAAGTCTTTTATTAGTCCATCCAAGCATACTTCAGCAGAAAGGAATTGCTGGTATTTCACCATTTAAAGAAAGAGTGATCATTGACATACATACTTCTTATGTCATAAATAAAACTGCGTGGTTGATAAGTGAAACTGACCAATGCATTGAAGGGTTTGTTTTGAAAGCACATTGTATAAGAAGGAAAGTCAGTTGGCTTCTAATATTGAAAGATATTGCCTATTCTTACAATAAGTTGTAAGCTCTGGTTTGATTCATTGTTCGCAACAGCAACAAGGACCTTTCAGTCTTTAAAAGTAATATCCTTGTCAGCATCCTAGTTCGTGTCATCAACAACAGGCAGGAAAGGTGTACCATAGCAATAAAAGATATATTGGCATCATTATCATAATTGAACAGGTGTGGTACTGCAGATGAATATTACAAGAAAAGACATATTCAATCTACAATCTTCTTCAATAGAAATATATTAGCACACTACATCAGACAGAGACAGAAGCATATTTTAAGCCTTCTCAGTATTTTAGTTCTTGATCCAATCATACATCTCTTATTAAATAAAGCTAGTACAATGTGTTCTATGAAGGATCATTATCCTCACTTTCAGCCTTATACTAGTAAAAGGAGACTGTGCTTTGGATTGTACCAATTTACAGTACATATTCAAGTCCAATAATCCTCAAAGTGTTCTCTCAACAAGTCTTGTACATCAGTCTAGAGCAGCATGGTACAAAGTCAGCAGAAGAGGGCCTACACATAACTCAGAGAGAGGAAATGCAGAAAGAAAACCAGGAAATGAGCAACCCTTTGCCATTGATGTCAAAGGGGGAGGAAAAACAAAAAGGGTCTTTCAAAAGGCAAGCAGAGGAAGTATGTTGCCATCAATGCCAAAGGGGGAGACTGTTGGAAATGTTGTCATTGATGGAAAAGGAGATAGCAAAGGTAAAGATAGGAGCAGTACCTAAACTATCCATAAGGCAAAAGAGACAGAGAGGTAGCAGAGGCAGCAGAAGGAATAGAGGAATTGAATTAGAAGCAACAAAGGAATTAGATACAGAGCAGTGGAGTTGAAAAGGCCTGAAGGAGTGTAATACAGAGGTTTATTCATGAATTAGGAGTGTAATACAGAGGTTTATTCATGAATTAGGGGTGTAATACAATTTGCAGATGAATTATTGAGAAATTATTCATTAATTAAGTCTGTATGGCATAGACTTTGACTGAAGACTAAAACCCTGTGGTAAAGACTTAATATGCTTGGATATGAGCTGGAGTATTGCTTAAATGGCAGAAGAGGGGCCGGAGAGGGAGCAGGAAGTTTAGAGAGCGGAGAACCTCTTCGAGTAACATAATAGGAGAATAATGGCCCATAGAGTTGAATGTCATTGTTATGAAATTGTAAGAATTTGTTGGAACCTACCACAGTATATATACATATATCTGTTTTGAAGAATTGTGAATAAGTTCCATGTGTGACTTTATGTGTTCTTGGTCGAATCATATGAGGAAATTGTCCCAGTGTAACTGTGCATTTGTTGTTAAATTCTGTATGGAGAGTACCTTTGTAATTGTGCATTTATTGGAGAAATTCCTGTGCGAAATTCCCTTAAGACCTTGTAGAAGCCGGACCTTGTAAATCAAGCTAAAGAATCTGCCTATATATTCAGGAAGAAGAGTGTATGATAATGTGTAGATATGGTGTCCAAACTGTATCCGCTTGTAGGGAGAATATACAAACCCTATGACAAGAATTCCATATGAATGAGACCTTGTAGCAGAGTATTTATAAGAAATGCATTTAAACCTCTGCATAAGAATAAACGAAACCGTGTTATGTATGGTGGAACTCTGCAAGGGTTATGTATGGTGCAAGGGTTATGTATGGTGGAACTCTGCGTCAAAGTATAAAAGAACCTTTTATAACAAGAAACTGTGAATTGACTGCAGGATTAATGGAGGCGGAACCATATTCAAAGGCGGACCGGAACCTGGAGCGTAGGAGGAAGTGGAACCACGACCAGATGAACAGTGAACTCGGATTGCCGAAAACTACCCTGCCATTTCGCACCGCTTTTCCGGAGCAGGTGGTATTTTCTGAATTGGAGCGATTCCATTTAGAGTTCAACACGTGGCAAGTGGACCCATCCAAAACCACTTGTTTAACTTGCGCCTTCGCGCATTAACTATCGACCAGAGACGCCGAGCGAAATAGACATATGTCGTTGATTTGGAGACTCGACATCCAACGATGATCGTTCACAGGACTTGCAAGAGGCTTAATAAAGGAACCCGGTTGATAAACCAGGTACGACATGTATTCGATTGGCCCTTTGGTTGTATCGTGGGCCCGGGCGGAGTCATATATAATGAATTGGTTTATTATTGTTTCAACGTATTATAATCTTAATATAAGGTTCAACGGAGTATATTAAAATATTTTTATCATGGTTCACAAGTTCATAAGGGTATGAGATGTAGTGTGGGACTCCGTTAATTATTGAAGGGCACCGGAATATGTATATGGATATATTACATATAATAGAATATGCATATTTGATTAAATATGCCGAAGGTCAATTAACATGGTTTTAATAGCCAAATTATTATGCGCCTTATATACAAAAGCCCAAACCATACATATATATATATATATATATATATATATATATAGATATATATATATATATATATATATATATATATATATATATATATATATATATATATATATATATATATATATATATATATATATATATATATATATATATATATATATATATATATATATATATATATATATATATATATATATATATATATATAGATACGGTACGCAATATATATAAAAAGGCAGAGTTCAATGCTTCGTGGACCTGGAGCCAAAGGATGATACACTCTTATTCACTTTGCTAAAGTCATAAGGTTTGGTTTTATTATGGTTCAATAGTCAACTATTATGTTGCGTATGAGGGTTGTAATGCGAAGTTAGCGCATATGTCCATATAAGAGATTTTCAGATTTGTAACTATAGAGGAGTATGAAATTAATATCTAAATTCTCTGAATTAAGATATTAAAATAGCCTAGCCTTATTTGTTTGAAATTGCCAGCATGGAATGGGACAAGTGTGAGATTGCCAGATGTGGAAATGCTTGGGCATGAAACTTGAATGCAGTTATGGAAAAGGAAAAGGAGAGCATGCAAAGATAAACAAAGATTACAGGTTTGATAGGAATATATACAGGAATGAGTTGGACAGGTGAATAAGCACAGAAAAAAGGGAATATGCAGATGAAAGTGAACAAAGTGTATGCAGAACAGGCTCTTAACAGCAGCAAGAAAAGACAAATTCAGTAAAGCCAAAATATAGAAAAGGAGCTGAGTGAAATTGAAATATGTAATTAAAAATGTGAATGTAAATGTTTTAATTATTTTTATTGTTTGTGATGCAAAGGCAAGTATCCTAAGGAAAAGACAAAATCCCACTGTAGCATGAAATTTTGTACAAATTATTATGATTTTAAATTGAGTTGGATAAAGAAATGAGGAGGCAGAAGACCAAGGGGTATGACCATCCATTTCGAATTCCTAGAGGAATACAAACAGTCATGTGAGGATCTTTATATATAATATCAATTTGAATGCACAAAGAGGAAGAGAGAGTGAGTGAAGAGAATGCAGAAATGAAGCAGTGAAGCAGAGAAGAAGGAGGAGCTGAGCAGAGAAGAAGGAGAAGCTGATAGAGAATCTGAAAAGATGCAGAGATGATACAGGGAAGATATGAGAATAGATGAATAGCAGAGCAGATGGAACATAACAGAGCTGATATCTGAGGTAAATCAGCAAGTGTTTCTCTTTTGAAAGAGTAAGGAAGTTGGAGCTTCCCTATCAAGTTGTAGCTTGATAGATGTCAGTTGGAGCTAACTGAGGTAGGAGCCTCCTGTAGGTTGGTGCCTGCAGAAAATAGATGGGAGTTGGTGCTTCCACATCAAGTTGTAGCTTGATAAAATGTCAGTTGTAGCTAACTGAGGTTGGAGCCTCCTGTAGGTTGGTGCCTGCAGAAATTAATGGGAGTTGGAGCTTCCTTGCAAGTTGTAGCTTGCAGAATTGAGGTTGGAGCCTCCTGTAGGTTGGTGCCTGCAGAAAATAGTGGTGAGAGGGAGTTGGAGCTTGCCTTTGCATCACAACAATAATAAGACGTGGTTTTCTCCCTTTATGGGTTTCCACTTATATCTGGTGTCTTTGTGCATGTGTTGATGTGATTTATCTAATCTACTTAATACTTGTTGCTCACATATTAAGACTGTTGTTACATTAACAAATATGTTTGATACTTGCTGCTCACTAATAAAGATTGCTCACATATTAAGTTGATCATGAAGTGAAGGTGTAAATAAGTTTTAAGAGAAAAGTTTTAAAGGTCCATGTATGTGTTAAACTGATTCACCCCCCTCCCCCCCCCCTCTCAGTTTAACTAAGGGTTCAACATGTAGCACTTCCAAGGCCAACATTGCTGAAGGGGAAATATCCAAGTCTTCAACAATGTTGTAGTTTTGAGAAGCTCTCACATGTGGATTGAAAGCTGATTTTTGAAGTACACCTTTAGCAGGTGGTTTAATTACTAAATCAAGATTATATTTCTCGATATGAAGTGGATCAGAAATCGAAGGAGATGTAGCTGGATTTGAATTAGAATTTTCTATCTCTTTGCCAGTCACAGGATTTTTACTTCCATAATCTTGCGATCGAGTCGCAACCATTACCTGAGACATCATAAAAATGTATGCTGATGAATTCGAAGAAGATCCTATCATTTTGCTATCTTGAGTAGGAAAAGTATCTTTCAAGACAACGGGTGTGGGTGAACCTTTGACGAATTTAGAGACCTCAGACCGATGTGGGCACTCTTTAGTAAAGTGATCCTTGTCACAGATAAGACAGGGATAATGAGGTTTTCGTTTATCATCAGATGGTTCAGTCTTTTCGGTTTACTCTTTGGGAGATGAAGTTTGTTTACTTTTGTTCTTACCTTTCTTCTTATTACAGGTTTTAGTTTTAGTGGTAGATGAATCTACAACGTGAATGTCGGCAGAAGTTTCAAGGGAAGAATCTCCTTTTGGTGAATCTGGTAAAGTTACGATAGGTGAAGTAGTTTTTGAAGACTTCTTCTTACTCTTATTCGTGTTAACTAAACCAATTACACCATCAGCAGCATGTGACCCTAAAGGAGTTGCAAGTATTTGACCAGGACGTGGTAAATCAGAAATTTTTTCATACAAAGTATCAGACTGTGTATATACAAGGTCTAAGTACTGAGCTTGAGCAATGACCTTTTCTTCTGTAGCAACTCCTACCTTAGCCACATCTTCAGTGATCTTTGGAAGTAATGATTTGATGAACCATTCTGCCAAGATCTGATCTATAATAAAAAATTTCACTAAACGTCTTCTACATCTCCATTCATGTATGTGATCTGATATGTACATAGACGTAGATTGTTTTAATGAAGTCAATAATTCCATGCCATTGTCGTATCTGACTGGTAACTAAAAGTGGGTTAAGAAAGTTGTTGCTATAGTGTTAAAATTGTTGAATGAGCCACGTGGTAATTAAATATACCATTTTGCAGCTAAACCTATCAGTGTTCTCTGAAAAAGTCATAATCGAATCGAATCATCAATCAAAGAGTTGGATGCACACCAGAGGTGGTAAGTCATGACATGGTTTGAAGGGTCCTCTCCTGATTTACCTTCAAACTTAGGGATATCACTAGGCAACTTTTTTGGCATTGGCGGCCAATACGGAAGATAATAGATCGGATCATTCATAAGGCGCGATAAATCAGGTAAATCCAAAGTTGCTATGAATGGCAACCGACAGTTAGGGTATTGCTGAGTAAATTGATAACCTTGTGGAAATGTACCAGTACCAGGAGGAGGATACCCAGGATATCCTGGAATAGCCTGTGCATTTGGGATCAGAATGCCTCTCGGATAACTAGGATTAGCCGAACCATACTGGGGTTGAGTTGGTATTTGATACATGTACCCAGGGTACAATTGATGCTGGTATAATGGATTTTGTGCTACAGGTCCATATTGATATTGCCCTTGATACGGTTGATAAGAAAACTGAGGTTGGCTTGTTATAACCGTACTTTTACCAGGTTGTCCCGCAGGCATCTGAATAGTAGTCTGGACTGTGGGTCCAGGTTTCGGTGCAGAATATACAATGATTTGTTGTGATACTTGAGGGGCGATAGAAACAAGAGATGTAGACACTCCAGGGATAGGTGTGGTAGCTTGAACAAAACTTGGTGCAGCATTTTGTGGTGGAGTTCTTGGTGTTCCTGGACTAGGCTGCTGAACTGTATTAGGTGCAGATACTTGAACAGTAGGTTGGACAGGTTGGATAGGTTGTTGGATTATACTATAACCAACTGGCTGACCAGGTTGATTATAGGGTATTTGCACATTAGGTTGCAAATTCTATTGAACTTGTGAAGGATCCCACATCGTATTTACTCCGGGATATGGAGGTCCCATTGAAGGTTGTGTTGCATAAGAAGGACCATAACCAGGTTGATAATTTGGAGCATATGGTTGATAATTAGCTGGATAATTCCCACCTCCCCTAAAAAATTGTTGTTCCGGGTAAAACTATGGCCCTAAAGGAGGTTGTTGTCCTTGGAAAGACAGTTGCCCTGGCATAGGGTACTGTCCTTGAAAAGGTTGTGGACCCTGAAATGAGTACCGCCCTTGAGGTTGATATTTTCCTTGAGGTGTGTATTATCCTTGAGGTTGATATTGGACTTGAGGTATGTATTGTCCTTGAGGCTGCCCCCCAGGAAGTAAATTACTACCTCGAGGTTTCCCCCAGGTGGTAAATTACTACCTTGAGGTTTCCCCCAGGCGGTAAATTACTACCTTGAGGGTGAGGGTTAGGAATGTTTCCAAACATCATGTAAACTTGTTTCGCGTTCAAATTTTTGGTATAAGATTCATTTGGACCAGGTGATGATATAAGTTTGTCGGGAGAAGGAGCTGTGCTTGAAAAAGTACCAGAAAGCGACTGGTATCCCACAGGAACAGACATAACCATACAAATATGTTTCTGGATATGCAGAAACATGGATGACTCACCAATCATGTTTAATGGAGGTCTATAACCTCTTGGTATGGCGTAAAAAGGAATTCGAGGTGGTGAATAGTTTTGACCTGTATTGTGTAGAAAGTTTGTCAACTGAGAATACCAAGGATCTTGTTTGAAAGGACTATAGTAAATCAATTCACGTGGTCTAAGATCTAAATATTCCTTATGTGAAGGAAGAACAACTTATTCCTCTGTGTTAGTAACTTCTTCAATTTTAATGAGACCAAGAGGAAGATTTTCAGTGATTCGATACTTCACTCTGGGTGAATCAGGACGATGAGGGGTTGGAGTGACGAATTCTAAAGTAGGCTCAGATGTAGCAGGTTCAGTTTCTGTTTCAGAAATTTCAGGCTCAATAGCTGATAATTCACTAGTTGTGGAAGCAAGTTCAACTAGTTCAGAGATTTCAATTTTCTTTTGAGAACTTTATGTTGTTTGAGGTTGATCTACTTTGTATTTAGGATGAATAATTATTGATGTTTCTTCATGTTCCGTTGATCTAGTCCCCGATGTTTTTCCTTTCTCATATTTAATCTTTTCTAATTGTCTTGGTGTGTACTCAGGGGGTTTCCCCTGCATTCTATGTGATTTTCTAGGTAATTCAATCACGATTAAAAGTTCTAACACACGAAATCAAAGAAAATTTCAAAAAAATGTCCTAAAGCCTCTAAGGAAACAATCAAATTGATCACACGCCTACAAAATCTAAGAGAACAATCCACACACAAATAGTAGATTCCCACACTAAAAACACTAGTTAGTGATGAAATCCAACATCGTAGAATTTTAATGCAGAAATGGTAGTTGGAACAGTTACCTTGATAACCTGCTTAATGAAACAGTCTGGTGCAATTTTCTCTACTTAAACCATCTCAAAGTGAAGAGAACCCTCCAGATATTCCAAGTGAGTCTAGTCGACATCTGCTCCAGGTACAGTGGGACCTTCCCTCCACCGTCACCTTTGGAAAGAATCCTAAATTTTATAACCACTAAGGTCACCAACGGGAACAAATATACCTGGGGGAACAGTCTATGATCCGATATACACGCAAGGGCGGAGTAACTAGCTCAATCCCCTTGAAGGCTCCTTGAGATAATCCAAGGTTTACCGACAAGTGACCCCAGGCTCCTCGACAATGGTCTATCCGAGGTTTATCATTTTTAATACATGAACATTTGTTATCTTTCCCAATGAGATAGGTATGATTACCTCATTGCTTCGAACATGATCTCATGCTTGACTCTTTTAATAAGAGCTTCCCAGAGCATACATGATACAATTGGATTTTTCCTACCACAAGATTGCTACTTGTTTGTTTTAATTGTCTTGGAATGTTAATTACAACCTATTCCAAGACACTAGCCTAAGCTATGTTGGTGGAAAAGAGCCCTAGATAAATGTTAAATATCAAGATTAATTTTAATTAAAGTGTTGTTTTTAATTTGGATATTTCTTAAGACAGAAGGTATTGAAGTGAAACTTCAAAGATGTTTTAATGACCTGACACAAAAATACGCTAAATGCATCTATATGGAAAGTGAAACTCTTTTCTTTTCAATGAAAACTATTTAAAGGAAAGATTTGAGAGATTTAGATAACTTTCAAAGCACCAATTCATTCTCTTATAAACAAAAAAAACTTTGAAAAGAAGACGATTTCTTTGAGAACTCAATTTCATACAATGATCAATTACTCATTCAAAATGAAATCTTTTATCAATCAGATCAGAAATTACAAATCATTTAACAAACTATTTCCAAAAAGAAGACCTTATCGAAAACTCCTAAAAACATAAAATTCAAAACCAAAAGAAAATACCAATGTTGAATTCTATCTAAAAAGTTTTGAGGTTGTTCTTCTTAGTTTGTGATCGAACCAAGAAGAATTTATGCTTATCTCAGCAAAAATCAAAAAATCCAACAATGGTTTAATGTGAAATTCAGGCCTTATCAAGCTCTTCTAAATTTGCAAATGAAAATAAAATTCAATTTTCATCAAAGCAAGGTTTGCAACAAATTCAATGGCTCAGTAAGAAAACAACAGGATACCAGTCAACTAAGGTATACAAAGGTTTCTGATATAGAGCAACAGGAAAGTAGCGCAAACACTCACTCATAAAATGCAAATAAGATGAAAACTCACTCAGACACAAAAATTGTTGAAAGAAATTCACACATAAGACTTTGACAGTCAAGATAAGTTGGGGAAAACACAGAGAATCTGGTAATCTGACTCCTGAAAACATAATTCTTAATTTTTCAAAAAAATTCCAGAAGTCCGCAGGTTCTAATGGAGCACAGTGCGGTACCGCATTGTTCTAAACTAAAAACTGCGGAGGTTACCGCACTGTTTTTAAACAAAAAGTGCGGAGGCCAAGAAAAACATAGAAAAAATAAAAATTCAGATTTACTTTTCAGGGATTCTGGTAAGTTACCTACCAAACCTAGTTTTAGACTAATCAAAATCAGAAAACTTTTTAAAAGTCAAACTGAAATACAAAAAGGAAAACTAAGTTCATTCCCCAGCGAAGTCGCCATTTTGTTATGAGGATAAATCCTTCTTGCAGACAAGAACGATCCCCCTAGTATCCTAAGGATATCTAGAAACAAACAACCAAATGCAAACCATTTTCTTTAGATCATTTGTGATTCAGAATTATTAATAACAAAGTACGAAGACATGCCCCTACCTGAAGTCCAATGCTTGCCGGAATATTCTATCCAGTTGCTCCAAAATAGGTCACTTCAGCATGTGAAACCTGCAATAAAAGACAGATAAAAGGATTAAAATCACCTGCAAGATATAATAATTGAGAAAACACTAATCTATCTCAGTGATCAAGGAATCTAAGAATTGAATTACTCAAATAGATACATGAACAATTCAATGAGAAAATGGAATCCATTTGTATTAACTTGCATTATAAGAAGTAACCTTACAACCTGTCACCTTGATGTTATACACGTTCTTCCGGGGTCCTGAACAACTGTCCTCCCTTCGATTTGACAAGCCTTCTTCTGTCCGAACTATCATGAAGTTATGGACATGAGTGTGTGATCACTCTCTTACCAATAATGACTAGTGTAGAGAGTATGCTCTCTTGGGAATTTCTTCAGCAACTAACTTGTATATCTACCCTTGAGACTGAAACATGAGCTCAATTTATAGGGAAATGGAGGTAGTTTTAGTTCCATGAAGAGGGGGATAAATTCCTCTCATGAAGGGATTTGAGCTCCATATAGCAAGGGATAACCTCCATGAGTGAAGGGATAGAGCTCATGAGTAGAGGATAAAGCTCGAACTGAACGCACTTCTAGAAGCTTCTAGAACTTACTTTTTCCTTTATTTTACCTTTTACGGGGGTTCGCATGTTTTATAAGCAGAACGTGCGGGATGTACCGTAGGCTATAGAACAAATATCTGTGGATCCGCGGGAAAGAGTTAGGAAATGTGCGAAGTTAGACTTTTTAGGGTTTTAATGAGCTTTTCTCCAATTCCAAGACTTGGTTTAGGAACATTAGGGTTTTTGACTTCTAAGGGAGCATAATACAGGTAGTGATGAACCTATATTGACAGTCAAATTTCATGGTGACAAAATAACGTGTAACACTTAGAGCTAAATTTTTCCTTAGGTGGCAGAGTTGATCATGTTGGATTCATGAAGGAATCCTCTATCCAATGACATACTATTTTGACATTTTCGAATTCATATGATATTTTTGTTTAGATTTTTGAGTGTTGGGGTAGCATCGGATGTGCTCTAGCTCCCAAACTTTGTGGAGAGACTAGAGTACATGAGATATCCAAGACCCAGAAAGGGATTTGAGAAATTTAATCGTGTTTAAGAGATATATTAATTAATTAATATTTTTAATTAAGGACCCTCAGTCTAGCTCATGAAAATTAAAATATTAAAGTTAATTAAATTAAACATGTGATGAAATTGACTTAAGTCACATGGATCAAGCTTTCTTTTAATCTTAACCATTGATTCAAGATTATATCATGACCGTTGGTTTCCCAACGACAAAATTATAGAGGAAAGGATTGGGGCTAGTTGGAGAACACACATAGTGGCAAAGCACTGAGACTAAGCTGGAATTCTAGGGTGTGGTTTGCTAAGAATTCCCAGAAGTGTTTCAACTACAGTGAGGGGAAGTATTGCAAGAGGGATGGTTTGATCACATGCCAAGAGTATAACTGAGGCAGAGAGGCATCATACCAGAGCAGCGCAGAGGCAACTAGGAGAAATGCAGTCTAGCAAAGGCCACACAGAGGCAATAAGGGTCACACAGGGCCAGCCACGGCAGTGCAGGGGCAGCGTAACCCAATTTGGGGTGAAACTGGCCCTTCCTAAGCAGCGCAGGGGTTGACACAGGGCATCAAGGCTGACGCAAAAGTCTTCAAAGCAACGTTGGGGTTTCTGGTGGTCCAGAAAGGGCTCAAATTCACAATTCCCCGCTGAGGGTTGAGTCAACCATATTTTCTGTCTCCGAATATGAAGGTATTGTTTGTCGTGATTATGTTAGGTCTTTATATTACTAGTATAGTCCCTTATTGTTGTTAGTGTAGCCCCCTTATTGTTATTATTGTACACCTGTAACCACCATATTATTATTATTGTACCCTTAAATTATTATTGTTAGGTCGGCTAGGATTACATTGTGGCCCCACTAGGATTACATTGTGGCTCTATGGACTCCTACATATAGAAAGAAGGTTTTGTAATTTGGATCATCCAAGAATTGTTCATTCATGTAATGTATTGGAGGTTGACTCCTCTAAGTGGCTTGTTTATAAGGCGTTGATATCTTTTTTCTTCTATTTTTGGAGCTGGTTTCACAACATTTGGTATCAGAGCTTTGGATTCTAGGGTTTCGCTGCTCAAAATAGGTCATCGTGGCATTTTCGCTATAACGTTTTTTCTACGAAGGTTCAGAACCTTAAATTTTTAGCATGCGAAGTCAAAATCCTGAGGAACATCATCGCAAAATTTCAGAGCCTGGTTCACAATATTTTTGAAGATATAATCAATGGAATTTAGGTCATTTTGCAGGCTCCTGAATTTAACCTAAACAGGTCATTGTGGAATTTTTTCTATAACTTTTCTTCTACAAAGGTTCAGAAGCTGAAATTTTTAGAGTGCGAAGCCGAAATCGTAAGGAACATCATCGCAAACTTTCAGATCTTGGTTCACAATATTTTCGGAGATATGATCTGTGGAAGTTAGGGCTTTTTCAAGCTTCTAAATTTCATCTCAAAGAGGTGACCGTGGAAAAACCTTCATAGCTCTCTCTCTGAGCATGCTGTAAAAAGTGGCCACAAGCACACAGACTCTAGTTTGCTATCTATCAATTTCAGAGTCAAAGGAGGAAACAATGACACGTGGCAAGTCATACAAGTTCGCTCTACTGAACCAATGCATAATTAGGTCATTGTGGAAGATTGGACATAACTTTGTCTTCAAGAATCCAAATCAAGTCAGACCTATGGCATTTGAAAGAAGATTCAGAGGACTACTACAGGGTTGAATTTCAGCTATTTAGGATCTGAAAGAACATAGATAATTCAGTTTCAATATCGAGCTTCTCAAAAGAAAGATAAAGGTGTGTATTTGGTTTTTAAAATTGCATAACGTTTGTTTGAAAAAGCAATTTGAAGTGATTCCAAGGGCATATTTTAGAATTTTATCAATATTGGGTTCTATAATGCTTCCAAAAAATAATTCCATACCCGTTAAGTTGTCAAAAAGCTATACTATGACGCATGAAGAGGAAGAATTGCAGTATGAGATATCAAAATTACGGTACCAAGTGCAACAAATTTCGATCTTATGAAGAGAAACTAAAGATGACATAGATGGTTTAAAAGCAGAAATGTTAGAGGCTGGTATAATTCAACCTAGTCAAAGTTCTTTCTCAGCTCCTGTAGTATTGGTACACAAGAAGGATGGATCATGGCGCATGTGTCCAGATTATAGGGAGCTAAATAAGCTCACCATTAAAGATAAATTTCCCATTCCTGTGATTGATGAATTATTGGATGAATTACATGGAGCAATTTATTTTACCAAGTTGGATCTTCGTTCAGGATATCATCAAATTAGAATGAAGACTGAAGATATTCAAAAAACAACATTTCGAACTCATGAGGGTCATTATGAATTTTTGTTCATGCCTTTTGGCCTTACCAATGCACCTTCTACATTTCAAGGGTTGATGAATTCCATTTTCAAACCCTTCCTTAGAAAATTTGTGATAGTATTTTTTGATGATATACTAATCTACAGCGGGTCTTGGAAGGATCATGTTGAACATGTTGACAGGGTGCTCAAACTATTGCAGGAGAAACAATTATATGCAAAAACATCCAAATGTTTCTTTGGAGTACAAGAGGTGGAATATCTGGGTCATATTATATCTCACGAGGGTGTTAAAGTAGACCCTAACAAAATTAAAGCCATTAAGGAATGGAAAGTCCCCACGAACATAAAGAAGTTGCGAGGATTTCTTGGGTTAACAGGGTATTATCGCAAGTTTGTTAAGAATTATGGGAGAATAGCAGCACCTCTAACAACATTATTGAAGAAAGATGCATTTTCATGGACTCCTGAAGCAACTAAGGCCTTTAAACATCTTAAAGAGGCAATGTGCCTAGCACCGGTCTTAGCTACGCCAGATTTCACAAAAACCTTTATTGTGGAATGTGATGCCTCAGGAAATGGAATTGGTGTTGTTTTAATGCAGGAAGGAAGACCCATTGCTTTTGAAAGCCGTCCAATCAAAGGAAAGTATTTACATAAACCTATTTATGAGAAGGAAATGTTAGCAATATTGCATGCACTAATGAAATGGAGAACTTACCTAATGGGAAGACACTTCAAGGTAAAAACTGATCATGATAGTCTTAAACACTTTTTGGAACAAAGACTATCTTCAGAAGAGCAGCAAAAATGGGTCACAAAGATGTTGGGTTATGACTTTGAAATAATCTACAAAAAGGGAAGCTAAATGTTGTTGCAGATGCACTCTCAAGAAAGAATGAAGAGGTGGAAGCATTGCTTTGTGCCATTTCTATTATCCAACCAGATTGGATAACCGAAGCAAGAGATGAATGAAGAAGGACAAAGATGTATGGACACTCATTCAAAAGTTGCAGCAAGATCCTAGTACATCTGATACATTTAGTTGGAAAAATGATTCCTTATGGTACAAAGTTCGCTTATATCTTTGTAAGAATTCCCAACTAAAACAAAAGATTCTTCTGGAATTGCACACTTCTCCTTTAGGAGGACACTCAGGATTTTTAAAAACTTACCACAGGGTGAAGAAAGAATTTTTTTGGGATGGCCTTAAATCTGATATTGAAAAGTTTGTGGCGGAATGTTTGGTTTGCCAGCAGAATAAAGTTGAGACAATTAAGACCCCGGGACTTCTACAACCTTTATCCATTCCAAGTCAACGTTGGGAGGAGATTTCAATGGATTTTATCACAGGTTTACCTAAGTCCGAAGGAAAGAGTGTCATCATGGTGGTAGTTGATAGACTTACCAAGTATGCACAATTTTGTGCATTATCTCATCCATTTAAAGCAAGTACAGTTGCTACTATATTTATGGACAGAATTCAAAAGCTACATGGAAGCCCAAGGGTTATTGTGAGCGACGGAGATCCCATTTTTACTGGAAATTTTTGGACGGAGTTATTTTCTTGTTTGGGTACTCAATTAGCTCATAGCTCATCTTATCATCCTCAATCCGATGGTCAAATTGAGATAGTAAATAAATGTTTGGAATGATATCTTCATTGTTTTGTATCTGATAAACAAACACAATGGGTCAAGTGGTTACCTCTCGCTGAATGGTGGTATAACACTTCCTTCCATACTGCAGCAAAAATGACCCCATTTATGGCACTTTATGGATATCATCCACCATCCATCACATCATATTTAAAAGAAAATTCGAAGGTTCAAGCAGTGGAAGATCACATCGAGCATCAACAAGAAGTTCTCCAACTCTTAAAGGATAACCTGAATTTGGCACAAAATCGAATGAAACAACATGCAAATCAACATCGCAGCGAGAGAAGTTTTGATGTAGGAGACTGGTTATTTTTACGGCTACAACCATACAAACAAATGTCCCTCAAGCAAGCTAAGAAGGATAATAAATTATCGCTAAAGTACTATGATCCTTACAAGGTGTTGCAAAAGATTGGTACTATGGCATACAAATTGGAGCTTCCTGCTTCTTCACGAGTGCATCTAATTTTCCATGTTTCATGATTAAAGAAGGTTATAGGTGAAAATCTTCCAGTTCAAACAATATTACTAGAAATTGATGAGGAAGGAAAAATCATATTGGAACCTGAAGCAGTCACGGAAACAAGAACTCGACAGCTACAAAATCGATCAATTTCAGAGTATCTCATCAAGTGGAATAACTTACCCATTGAAGATTCTACATGGGAGGATGAGAATTTTATACAGAAGCACCCAGAGCTACTCAAGCGTTGAGGACAACACTTTTTTGAAGGAGAGGGGCATGTTAGGTCCCTATATTACTAGTATAGTCCCTTATTGTTGTTAGTGTAACCCCCTTATTGTTATTATTGTACCCTTGTAACCCCCATATTGTTATTATTGTGCCCTTATATTATTATTGTTAGGTTGGCTAGGATTACATTGTGGCCCCACTAGGATTACATTGTGGCCCCATGGACTCCTATATATAGAAAGGAGGTTTTGTAATTTGGATCATCCAAGAATTGTTCATTCATGTAATGTATTGGAGGTTACCCCCTCAAAGTGGCTTATTTCTAAGGCGTTGATATCTTTTTTCTTCTATTTTTGGAGCTCGTTTCACAACAGATTATTTCTCTGTCGGGTTAACCAATTTGGTGCCCAAAAATGTTGTACTCAGATTCTGCATAATATTAAAACCCTCCAGCAGCCAGAAGACCGGTTTTCCCGCATTAGGTTTTTCCAGGGACAGTTGTCCATAAAATCTTGTGTGTCACTTTGTTAATGTGCATGCTATTCAGTTTAGATCTGTATGTGTAGGCTATTAATGTGTTTACTTCGATGTTAATACTGAATATTTCAGATTAATAACTTGTCTAAGTAGGAGAAGTAAATCAAGATTTAACAGTAGGGTTTCTGCATAAGAATATTCAGAAATTTTCACAAATTTTCATCTAATTTATTTTAAACATAATGCTTGAAATATTTTTTGAACTCTTTTAAAGAGGTTGAATAAAAAATAAATATCATAAAATATATATAACTAAAAAATTTCAAAAAATACCACTATCTTCGTTTACCACTTCTCTTCAAAAGGGTACTTTTCTTTTTTCAATTTATTTAAATAGTTGAAAAAAACCTTACGTGGATACATGTGTCTGCAAAATGCCATTAAAATATTATTTCGCCAACTTTGAAAAACAATAAAAATATATATTTTTGCATTAAAAAAAAATAATATGAAAAATTAGCTTTCTCCTTGTAGATCATCCTAACATATATATATATATATATATTTTAAATTACACATTTTAGACTCAGTTATGCTACATTAACACACATATACCTCTTAAGATGTGTGCAAAATTGCAAGGACAAACATTTCATTTAATGGAAAATTGACATATTATATGACACTAAATTTTTTTGCAAAAGATATCATTAGGAAAACAACATAATTCTCCACAATTTGTCTTTTTACTCCAAATCAAAATTCATACTGCTTATATGATTTTTGAGAGTTTCAATTGGATAAAAGGGGAAAAACTTGAAATTTCATCACCACTTTTGGCCCAAAAGTGTAACCCATCTTCATGTTTTTACTCAACCGATAAAACAGAGTTACTAAAGTAGGACAAACAAGTAGAGAAATTTCACTCTAATATCATATCATGCAAGGATGCTAACTCTCGAATCTGGATTGGATTGCATTAATGAGAATAAATTTATATAACATAAAAGAGTGACCCTTTTGATTCATCTTTGAAGATCAATTCCTACTCTAATTATTTATATTTCTCTTTATTACATATTTACAAGTTATTCACCCAATCCCCGAGGATGAAGGGTTTAACAAATTCCTTCATATTAAATGATAAAAAAATTACACCTTAAAAAATTCGTTCCATCTCAATACTTGATAAACCTAAATTTTTGTATATACATAGTTTTTTTATTTTTTATACTTATATAATATAATATTACTTAACAACCTTTCCTATTATAAATTATAAAACACCTCACTAATTTCAATATAAATATGAATATATAAAAATATAATTTTAATTACTATTAAACTATTTATATTTACATTATTATAATTTTTATATAAATCTATTTTTATCAATATAAAAATATAAAAATTACTTTATTGTTTCTATTTTTATATAATATTTATATAAATATTTAACAAATATATAGTTTTTCATAAATAAAATATTTTTATATTATATTTAACTAACCTATCATTTTTTCCCTAAGTAACCTTATTGTTATAACTACTTAATTTTTAAAATACATATAATTAAGTAGTTATAATAATAAGGTTAGTTAATTTTTATTTTGAAAAAATGATAGGTTAGTTAAATATAATATAAAAATATTTTTATTTATGAGAAAATTATATTTATATATACACACATTTTGAATATGAAATAATTTTCTATTTTTCATGGATAAAATATACATATTTTTCATAAAAATATATATAATAGATTTATTTTATTTTATTTATTTATTTATTTTTTTCCGAAGTTTTGGGTGGACATTCCACCCATCATTAGGGACCAAAAAGCTTATAGTTGGCAAGTGTGAGGGATGATCAAGCCTAGAAGACTACAAAAGCACAAAGATTTGAGAAACAATCACAAAGACTAAAAAGATAAATTAAACAAATTAACGATCAAGACACAAGGGATACAAATTATCATTAAAAGAAAATGATTAAAATCAATGGTCAAATAAAGACTTAAAATAAATATGAAAATGAGAAAATACTCATGGAATAATAAAATAATATATTGATTTTTTTCTTTTATTTAAATATAAAATATATTTATTGTTTTTTTTCAGCATGAAAAATGTCTAGTTTATATATATATACCAGCACAATAATCAAATATTTTCAGTTTTTTCTGAGTTACATTTTCCAGAGTCTTATGAAAACGACATTCCTATATTCAAACCATAAACCCAAAAATATATTCTTTTACCATTACCATCGAGGATATTCTGTCTTCTGACCATACATCTGTGAGGTAGTTGAGAGTAGTCTCCATCGATTCTCTTTTAAACAAAAAGTCATGCCCGGGGCTCAGAATCTATGTGTAAATCCTATCTGTGTCAACAGTCCCCCTGTACATGTCTCTAAAAAATCATATTCAGAACCAAAGTCACCATCTAGATCTTCTCCTACATCAGTAAAATCTAACAGTACTGCTTGCTTCTGCCCCTTCAGCATCATAGAGATTATAGTGCATTTCGCCAAGGAGCCTTTCAGCCCCCTTTTAGATAGTCTATCAACTGTCAAGTTCTTTTCATGGTAAACACGTGTGAAAGTGATGCTGGTGAATGACCCGACCAGCTCAAATATCTTGTCAATCCAAGATGAGAGATGTATGGGAGCCAACTAATTTTGCTTATTGAGATAATCAATCAACACTTTTGAATCTTCAAAGATCCAAATGGTGTCAATGTAAAGATGTTTTGTAAACCATAGAAGGCCCCATAGAGCCAATATCTCCACCCTAATGTTAGAACCCAACCCTCCGTACCAATGAAGTTTGTAATGGCATATCAGAGATATCATCAGCCAGGCACCGCATCCGCATCTGCCAATTTGTGCTGCACCATCGAAGAATCCAGCCAGATAATTGATTTCATGAGGTCTCCTTCTGATTGATAGATCTTTGGGAGGTTTTTGTTATATTTTTAATGCCTCCCAACTTTGAATGATTTGGTTCGCAATCCAACCCGGTATCGTGTTCTTATTCTAAAAAAAATTCATATTTCTACTCTTCCAAATAAACTAGTGATGTACGAGCAATGGTAAGAAAGCATTTACCTTTGTCCAACCACCATTTTATGCATTCTTTTGCAGATTGATAGTCATAGTCTTGATAATGAAAGTGATTACATAATAGGGACCAGACCTCAGTTGAGAATACGTAGTTGTAAAAAATATGCTTATTGTCCTCTTCCCCCTTCATACACAAGCAATAGATACCCGAACCAATCTTTCCTTTCTTCATTAAATTCTTCCAGGTTAAGTTTTTCTCCTTTCACACACACCATAAAAAGATTATTATTTTGATTTGTGTTTTGACCTTCCATAATTTGGTGAACCAACATTCACCAGTTTTTCCATGTTGCATTTCCAAGTTTTCCAGATATGTTTCTTTTACAATAATATTTCCTTTTAGAAGACTGTCGCCCCAGACAATCCTATCTCCTGTGTTTACTCTATTCCATCCCATGCCTCTTGTCGCTTCCATATAGTATCTCCATTAATCTCTTAAATGATCCTTTATACCCAGTTCCTCTGTGCCGATCCATATTGGGATGCCATCCTGCCATGTTTTTATGAGTTGAGCAATGAAGAAAAGCCCTCTCCTGTGCAAACATTGAATTACCTGTTCCCCAAGTCTAACGTTGTCCAAGAAAAATCTGATATTCCTTTCACCAATCATGATTCTTTGTCCGTTCCCAAAACTCCATTTGAGGTTATTTCTGAAGGCAGGCCAATTTTTTGTGAAACTCCTCCAAATATAAGATCCTCTATCAGCTTTTCGCCATCCTGTGAAAAAAGTATCATCAAGATCATTGATTTTATAATATTTATATTGCATGATGTCTATAAAAATTCCTACTTGATAGAAAATTCTCCACAAAGACTTCATTAGTAGTGTTCTTCCAAACATATCTGCATTCAATATTCCCTAGCGCCCGCGGTCCTTAGGAAGGGTAAGCATATCACATCTTTCCAGACGATATTTCTTCTCGCCCTGCTTACCATTCCATAAGAAATTAGCCATCGAGGCCTTTATTTTGTCAGTGATGGTAGACAGAATAAGAAATAAATGAGCCCAGTATATCAAAATTTGTTGTAACACTGCTTGGATGAGGATCAAATTTCCTCCCTTGGAAAGATACTTATGAGACCAACCATTTATCCGCCGATGGTATTTATATACGATCCATATCCAGTCTTTGACTATGTACTGTGATGGCTTAAGGTGAAAACCCAAATATGTCAGGCCCTCTGAAAGAGGTTTCTTTTTTAAATTGAAAATGTCACAGATCTGATCAATGCATGTAGTATCCCCCACAAAGTGATATATGAATGACTTTAATTCGTTAGCAATCATGCTCGATGCCTTACAGAATCTATTGAAGAACTGGTAAAGCATGTCCCAATTTATGAATCACCATACCACACAGCACCACATCGTCAACGAATAGGTTGTGGGTGATTTCCTATGTAAACGACATCTTGATTCCTTTAAATAAACCCAAAGAATTTTCCACCGTGATCTTTCTACTTAATGCATCCATGATCAATATAAAAAGGAGGGGTGACAATGCACAACCCTGTCGCAGTCCCCTCCTAGGCTTAAAAAACTGAGAATTTGATCCATTAATCATAATGGCCATTTCAGTATTGCATACACATCCCATCATCCATTCAACCACATCTCTATGCATCCCAATCTTGATGAGAATCATCCTTAAAAATTCCCAATCTATGCGGTCATATGCTTTGCTTAAATCTACTTTCATAATGATAGCCTCTGTCTTTTTGCTATGTATTGAGTGCATCACCTCTTGTACAGTAGCCACCGCATCATTGATTAACATGTTGCTCAGAAAACCAGACTTCTCTTTTGATATATGGACAGCTAAGACTCCTTTAATCCGTTCTGCAATAAGCTTAGATGTGAGTTTCTAAAGAGTGTTGCACAAAGATACCGAACTAAAATCTTCGAAGGTTGAGGCACCCTTCTTTTTCGGGATAAGTGTCAAAAAATTCGAATTGATCGAACCCATAATCTGTCCTTTCCTTCTAATCTCATCCACCATTTCCTTCAAATCCTTAAGAAACAGGTCTAAGAAATGTAAGAAGAAATATGGGGTCCAGCCGTCCGGCCCTGGAATCTTATCCGATTGGAACTCCTTAAGAATACCTTCTACCTCTTCCATACTAACTTCCTTGGTGAGGATTTCATTATCCTCCATCGAGAACATAAGTGGGAGTTACTGCACCGCCCATATTTGATCAGTGATGAAAGATCCCTCTCTCGCTTTGAAGAAATTCTCGAAATATTTAACTACCTCTTGCTGAATTTTCTTTGTGGTGGTGTGCTCTTTACCTTCATGTATAATTTTCCAGATAGTATTTTGTGTTTTCCTCCCATTTGCACATGCATGAAAAAACTTTGCATTTTGACCCCCCTATTTGAGCCATATAGCTATGCTTTTGAGCCTCCAAGTGGAGGATTTCCTTCTTTTTTTTTCAGCCTCCAACTTCTTGACCCATGCCTAGGCTTCATCTTTGCGGTGATCACAATCAATGTGTTTAAGTAGAACCCCAACCTGTTCCGTTATCTAGTCCAACCTGATTCTCATATTTCATTTTTTAATGCGCTCCCATATCTTAATCTTCTGTTTTAGCTTTCTCAAAATATCCGAGAGGAAATCCATCGACGATCTATCAGCCTCTCTCTTAACTATCGTAAAAAAATTCTGCACCATCTTAATGAAATTGGCATCATCTAACCATGCCCTGTTGAACTTAAAAGAGCACCTACCATCCATTGATTCAAAATTCCATTCCACTACCAACGGTCTATGATCAGAAATCATAGTGTTTGCAATCCTCATGGTAAATCTGCCTACATATGAGAGAAAATCTTCCTGAATGAGTGCCCCGTCCTACCACTTTGCAATGAAATCCCTGCTCGATCTTCCATTATGCCAAGTCGGACCCCTGCAAACAGGTATAATATCCTTTAGATTAAAATCCCGAAACATATCGTTTAGTTTATCCGACAGCAGATCCAGAAGACCAGCCCCCCAAATGTCTTTGTTGTCCAGTGTACAGTTAAAATACTCAGCAATAATCAAATGTTTCAAGGCTAGAAACCCACATCTATCCATATTTTTCCAAAAAACCTCATGGCACTGATACGGGCCATAACGATTGATCAGGTTCACTCTACGATTGAAACCCCGTACATAGCCCGATAGCAAAATGCCACCAAAAAATCTGTAAGCAGAAAAGGATGCCTATCTTGGGTTCCAAAGTACGGCCATACCTCCTGACCATCCCATCGCATCCTTAGCTAACACTTTCCATTCTAGAAACATGTCAAGAAAATAGGATATCGCCGGATCAGCAGTAGAAATATTTTCTTGAATGAAAATCATATAGGGCATTAACTGTCTAAAAAAATCCCTCAGAGACACAAATTCCCCCCTGCCCCCTAGTCCCCTAATGTTAAAAGAGCAAAGGATCATTTGGACAACTGCTTCGAGGGCTCCAAGGCTCTAAGCACCCTATCCAAAGCAAGTGTGAACAGAATATCCCTAAAGGAACCAGAAGATAATTCAGATAAGACATGGTTCGGGGATATGGATTTCTTTTTTTGGCGCGGGTGGCCATGTCCCTTGTGCAGAGTCACGTTGGATGCAGAAGTCAGACTGATGACAATGGGAGGGGGCATGATTTTTCCTTTGTGGATATCGAGAGGGAAAATCTTTGCCTCTGGGATGGTTAAAAGCAACTCAATATCACTACCAACAAAATTAAACGGAGATAAAGGGGCATCCCTGGACATGGAGTCCAAAGCCAGAGGAGAAACCAGAACAGTCAGAGATGTGGGGAGAGGGTGGGAGATCAGAAGTTTCCCACATTCAATGCCCAGGTTTATCGATGGCCCCATATGCATATGTGGGTCATGATTTGATTGATCAATATCCTTCGAATAAACACAATGAGTCGGATTGTGTAATAGCCTATCTCCCAACCCCATGAATGCATTCAAACCATCGACCCCATTCAAATCAGAGATCTTTGTATGATAAATTGGTGGAGCTCGATTCTTACCCGGTGAGCACGAAGGTAGAGGATGAGATGTTCGTGGGTCAATAGGAATCAAGCTTGGAACCATAGCCCGCAGAGTCGGCATCCTGTTCCCCATCTGAGCACCCACTTTGCAATCCCGCCGAAGGTGACCTGTTTGATGACATATATGGAAGCAGAATGGTAATTTCCAATAATCGATCACTTGTCTATGGACGCGTGACTCCCATTCCAGATCCACAAAAGCTGAAATCCCCCCCGAAAATTATAGTTCAACCAATAGCCACATAACCCTTTTATCAAATGCACCACCACATTTGGGATCGATAAATCTGCACGTTCCTATGCTGTTTCCAATAGCAGTCAGAACCTGCATAGACCATAACTCCAGTGGAAGTCTAGGGAGTTTCATCCATACCAAATGGTTTGGCAGTGTGTCTTTTACAGGGTTAAATCCGATATACCGTTGGTGGAGGGCGAGAAAAACCCTCCCATGAACCCACGTCCGACGGAACTCCCCAACTTCCTCTAAATTGTTAAAATGGAAGCTCCACCAGCCATTTTTGAGCTTACAGATCTTTGGTGTATAGCCAGAAGGTTAGTCTAGGCCTCTGACAACCATTTGAAAAGGTCCGATGTGCCCATCTTTTCGTAAAACCACCTCCCCACCAGAGAGCGAAATTGCAAACACTCAGCTCTTTCCCACATGATGTCGTGACCAAAACTCAACAGTCTGCCTTTAGAAGCAGGCTTGAAAGGTTTTTCTCATCTACTCTGTCTCCAGTCATGGTCCCGTCAACCCCAGGCGGGTGGACCACCTTACTACCCAGCGAATTAAGATCGGATACAGTCTTCCCACTCGCAATCGGCAAGGAGTACTGGATAGGCCCTCTGACGGTGATAGGAGACACTGGAACTATCTCATCTACCACCTTCGCGACATGCAAAAATGATTTAGAGGCCTTCGTGCTATCAAGCTCTTCTAGGAACCTCGTCAGGTCTGCCATTTGTCCCTATCTGTCAGAGGAGATAAGCCGCTAATATCGATATGTTATACTATATAGCTGTCAATCATTAATGCCATAATCCTTCTACATCCCCATATAGAATATCATTGGCTGTAAGCATAGAAGCATGCAAAAATATGGATAGATGGAATAATAACAGTAAGTCCTAAGCATGTATCATACACATGCCAAATCGGATATAGTACTCCCTCCACCGCTCACCCTGACGATACCAAACAAACGATGTGAGTCGACGATACAACAACAAGTACGAAGTAGTACCTCCACGACCAATCCGACGCCCAATTCAACTGAAAACTAATTTGCAGAAGAGATCTCATTCGCATACAAAGAAGATATCACATATCGCAAATAAATAGACATAATGTTGAGACATAACCATAAATGTATCTAATTGCGATTTGCGATATGTATACTTCACATGTCGCAAAAATTAAAACTTAACATTAATACATAACCATAAATGTCTCCAGCTGCGATTTGCAATAAGTATATTCAATGATCGATGCGATGCGGTATTTCAAGGCCCCGCAAGCCTCCACTTCCAAACCTGCACTCGTCTAAAACTGAATTCTAGATCACATAAGAGCCTTCATTCGCGTACAAAAGGAGATCACATATCGCAAAAATTAGAACATAAACTTAAGACATAAACCTGAATGTCACCGACTGCGATTTGCGAAAAGTATTATCCATGCGATGCGAAATTCAGGGGCCCACGAGGAGTGTGTGAATCCCATTCACCAGTTCATCAACATTGCATCGAACTGGAAGATATCGCATATCGCAAGATATGTGCCATAACTTAAAAACATAAACATATGAGTCTTCGACAACAATTTGTGAAATGTCTTTTCACTACGATGCGAAATTTGAGGTACCCGCAATAAAACGTGATAAGCCCATTCACCTGTGCACCCGCCTTGCATCAAACTTTGTTAAGTATTTCCAAGAATGCTGCAGTTCCATCCCCAAACGCGAGAACTCCAAAGCAAAGAGCTCCACAGTTCAGACTCTTTCTCCTTCTATCACGAGAATGGATGTTTACCAGTGGATGTACCAAAAGAACCCTACTCCCTCTCTGCACCGATGTACTAGAAGAACCTTGCTCCCCCTCTACACCAGGAAAAAAAAAAAAAAAAAACTCTACAGTGTTGTTGCCTCTACCTTCTACGGCTTACAGTGTTTGCCTCTACCTTCTACGGCTTACAATGTTGTTGCCTCTACCTTCTACGGCTTACTCCAGTGCTTCCTCTTGGGTCATGCCTCTGTCACTTCAACAACCACAAACCTCATACTTCCTTCATGGAGAAACTGATTCTCACCCAAGCGCTCTTATGAGTAATCAGTTAAAATATATTTATTGTTAAGAAGTGAGTTAAAAGTTGACCAATAATATAATTAAACAAAAATTAATTACACCGAAGGTGTTCTCTTTGTTGGGTTTGGCTCGGTAAATATTCGTCGTTCCTTTCAACTAGAATCTGACACGTACACATAGAACTTGTAGCCCGAAGTCAAATAAACCATGAAGGAATTTGCGGAGAAGTCTGCCAACGCAAGTTATCATATGCTTTTGAATACCATTCCTCCAATTTTCGTCGTCCCTTCCAACTAAAGTCTGACACGTACACGCGGAACCTGTATCATTAACCCTGGCCTCTACCTGACGCCTCTGTAGCGTCGCAACTCTGCCTAACGCCTAGCCGCACCACTGCAACACGCCTCTCTGTGCCCGCGTCCCAAGTCCTACCCTCAACCCGACGCCCTTCCACAGAGCCAGAGCAGCGGAAACAATCGGGTCATTGTGTTCGAGATTGTTAGAGGTTCTTGCTGAGAGCTCTGCATTTTCTTTGGGGTAAGATTCAATGAGATTTTGTGATTCAACCACGTTTTTTTTTGGGTAAGATTCGCTGAAATTTCGTCATTTAGCTTGTGCCTTGTGAGGGTTCTATTTTTTTTGTTCTAAGGTCATTTACACAACAATTTAACCCGAATTTTTGTGGTTGAATGAATCAAACAGAATCACAACCCTGCAACACTTAGAGTAATAAATTGTCTGTTGCTCGAGCCCTACAACAACCCTGCAACACTTAGAGTAATAAATTGTGTCCCTTATTTTTTCACCCTTTCCCCATCATTGCTAGAGTTCGATGCTCATCTATGGTCGCAGACAAGGGTAAGAAACCATCTTCACTTGTTGAGGTGGGTAATGCTTTTACACAATCTCAGAGAGTTGATTTTTCGAAAGAAATGCAAGGAGCCAACAACATAAATGTTGAAGTAACACCATATAATTTAGGAGCTGGTTACCCATCACCTGCTAAATCATTTCCACTTCCGGTTAATGATGTCTCTCGAGGACATATCGCTATGTCTGCCAGTGCTCCATTTCTTGTAGGCTCTGAATCATTCTTTGATGGAAAAGAGACAAAAGAGAAGAATCTTCTCTATGAGCTTAAAGAGATGGGTTTCAATCAAAGGATGCTCATCTATGGTCGCGGACAAGGGTAAGAAACCATATTCGGTTGTTGAGGTGGGTAATGATTTTACACAATATCAGAGATTTGATTTTCTAAAATAAATGCAAGGAGCCAACAACATAAATGTTGAAGTAACACCATTTGATTTAGGAGCTGGTTACCCATCACCAGCCAAATCAGTTCCACTTCCGGTTAATGATGTCTCTCGAGGACATATCGCTGTGTCTGCCAGTGCTCCATCTCTTGTAGGCTTTGAATCATTCTTTGCTGGGAAAGAGACAAAACAACATACTCTTCTCTGTGAGCTTGAAGACCTGGGTTTCAATCAGAGGATGTTGAATGCTGAACTACGAAAACACAATCATGATTTAATGAAAACTCTTAATGATCTTTGTAGTGCAACTGAGTGGGATACCATTCTTGATGATCTTTGTAGTGCAACTAAGTAATTGATCATATTCTTAAAGATATAAAACCTTTTTCATGACATTTACTTTTACTTAGTACTATTTAATAATATTTATTCTTTGATGATTTACATACTAAAAATTTCGATTTACATTATTGCCCTGAACCTTTGTTGTGGCAGGGCTTCCATGATTCGTAAATGAACAGAACATTGTTAGTGAATAATGACAGAAGTGTAAAGAGAGTTGTTATGGATCTTCTGTCAACTGAAAAAGATGTTTAACCAATGTAATTTAATCTGTCTAAGAAGACTAAACAGAGTTAGCTATGGAAGTGGGGTCAATTTTAAGGCTATGTTTGGCAGTGGGATATCTGAATTGTGCATTGTCTTTTACAACTTCGTAATAAGCGTCTATATTTATGTTTGGTTTGTTTTCAAGTAGACGACTGTGTTACCTGCAATACGTAGGTTCTGTTTGTACTTATGATTGTTTTGAATTGGATCAATGGATGTTAATACTAATGCACTTAAACAATTCTTATTTGGTTAGATGTATGTTTTTTAATATGATGATATCTAGTGTTTCTTGGCCACTACACCATTAATGAGCCATTTCTTGATGCTAATGCAGTTAAACATTTCCTATTTGATTAGATGTATGTTTTTTAATATGATGATTTCCAACGTTCTTTGCCACTACACCATTCATGAGTCATTTCTTGATACTAATGCACTTAAACAGTTTCTATTTAGTTAGATGTATGTTTTTTAATATGATGATATCCAGTGTTTCTTTGCCACTACACCATTCATGAGCAATTTCTTAGGAAGTAATATATTATATGATGTTCTTTTTGTTTAGCATGCATATATGTGTTGTATGTTTCTACTTGTAGGGTTTGTTGGAATCTTGTAATCATGATTGTTTTGCTTTCAATTGACGATATGGATATGCATACTTCTGAGTTGAATTTATTGTCTTTGTCGCTCTAGCACTCAGAAGCATTCATAGATGTACTATTTGACATTGGTTTAAACATTTGTTTTGGAGCTATGACAACCCAACACTATTTCATAATGTTTCCAACTCATAACCTGAAAGAAAGACCATTTAATGGAAAAAAGGTTTTTCTTTGGCATTGTAAGTTTTGAGATTTAATATTAATGTAGCAGTGGCAAAACTTGGTCAATGTGACCAAAGGATTAAAGATATAAAAAAAAGGGAAGAGTGCCTAACATGAATCTAAAAAGTGGGAAGTACAAGACTTGGCTTGAGAAGAAATTGGAGAAAAAAATCCTAACTTTTATATCTTCCAATATGAGAACATAATGGTAAACATTATCTTTTTGTTTAATTAGAAACATCTTGTGGTAAATAGCACATGTACCTTCTTTCACCAAAAATCAACTTACCATTTTCTTTTAATTGTTAGTTTTGACTTGACCATAAGATATGGCAATATTAAAAAAATTAAGAGCAATAAACTTTTCCAAAGGAAATAAATGATTAGAGCCTCATTTCCAACTAAAATTATTAGGTAAACCTTAATCATGATAATTTCAGTAAATCTTATGCTTGCAACTCTAGTGGGTTGATCTAAATATTTTTTCCCCATATAATCATACATGGAAAACCCTCATACACATCACCACCGT
This sequence comes from Pinus albicaulis, assembly GCA_034641835.2. Lineage (NCBI taxonomy): Eukaryota > Viridiplantae > Streptophyta > Pinopsida > Pinales > Pinaceae > Pinus > Pinus albicaulis. Next base: position 976,618,918 of record CM076583.1, read on the forward strand.
AGTTGGTGACTAGGGTAAATTGTTGGTGTCCGAGTTCCAAACACCTAACCTTGAGGGGAGGAAGAGAGTTGAATTGGTGACCTCCCCAATAAGGGGAGGGATATCATGTTTGACTCATGAACAATTGAGCTAACCCTTGTGGCTAGGCTTGATCTAAGTATGTGATAGGAAGTATTGTTTTCTACTAACTCTTGCTCAAGCCTCTTATGAAGGTGTTGAGGATCATGCATAAAGAAGTATTTTTTCTACTAACTACTAACTACTAACTATTGCTTGCTCAATCTCTATAATTTTGGAGGATACAGTTAGCAAAGTGCTATGATTATGCATGAAAGAGAGGTGATGCTCTCATGGAAAGATTTTATTTGTAAAGTTCATCCTGATCATTTCACTTGCAGGTATTGTAAATTTTCCTTGAACAATATTGCTTGATCAATCTCTATAATTTTGGAGGATACAGTTAACAAAGCACTATGATTATGCATGAAAGAGAGGTATTTCTCTCATGGAAAGATTCTATTCGTAAAGCTCATCCCGATCATTTCTCTTGTAGGTATTGTAAATTTCCCTTGAAGGGTTTTACCATCGCAACTTCAATATTTCTCTAGATTGCATAGAAAGAAAAGTTATCTTTTCAGTTGTTCAAAAGATGCCCATCGTGACTCCTAGTAGCATAATTTTTCAAAACCTTACTGCAATCGACCCTTTCGAACAATTATTAACTTTTATATATTTAGCACTTGCCACTTTCCTTAGGGATTCTAATTATGGGTTAATGGTTTCCATTTCTCGTTCTAGTTCTTACGAGGGTTTATACATAGACTAATCCTATATTTTTCCTTGGTGTAGGTATGTCTGCGAGGGTTTTGATACATGCAAACTAATATTATGTAGAAGAGCTAAACTACTTCTCAAAAACTCTTATACTATATTCCTTCGATGTATTTTTGCACCTTTAGGGGCAATTGCTAGTATTAATTTGTATTAATTGTTTTTAAGTGGTAAAGAGTGAAGTGATTTTTTTATTTTATTTTTGTAAGCTCGGTAGGACTACATCTTCATCATCATGTCCAATATATCACCCTGATCAGGGCGAGGAATTGAATCAGTGACTTGACATCAAGGAGTGCCTTAACAGAGCACCAAATCATTGTCTATCCAAGACCCCGTGGACAATTTTAATTTTATATATTATTATATGGTTAATATTTATAAATTTTAACTAGTCAAGAAGTTTATTTTAAGATTTATTTACTACCATATGGTTAATATTTAGAATGTCGAGTTTAATGATGATGATGATGAACGTCCACGAAGACCAATGCGGTCTATATGGCCTTAAGAAGAAGAAGAATCTAATTGTAATCCTTTAGAATCTTAATTCTATGCTAAAAAAGAAGGGAAATACGCACACCAAGATCATTGGAAGTGTGACAAAAGTTAGGGAAATGAGCGCAAATGTGAGTAAGGGCTACACAATATAATATTATGATATTAATTATATCATACTAGTATATTTAAAATGCGTAGTCTTTTAAGCTCTACTTTTTGGAAAGTTTTCTAGTTTATTTTCCATTCAAATTTGTCTAGAATCCATCAGAGCATTGAAATCACAAGTTTGACAAATGAACTTTTCACAATCGAAGTGCCCCAGGGTTTTTGATGGTGATGAATCCATATATGCAATCAAAAAACCAATTTAAACAACACAAATCAAGATTTGGCCTTAAATGGTTTTGTCGAAATCCAGGTAAAAATTAACCAAAAACTCCAAAAAATCGCAGTTAAAAACCACTTCTTTAAAATGAATTAAATTACCTTTCTAATACAAATATAAACATATGATATATGATAATAAATAAATATTAAATTAAACCTCTTAACTAATTAAAATTTCTAAATATTAAAGTAAAATTAATCCTCTTCACTATTTACCACTTAAAAACAATTAATAAAAAATATATTTATATGGGTTAAGTTATATTATTGGGCAACCTTTAATGACTTCTTAATCATAAATAAAATTTGTATTTTATATTTAAATAAAATAAAAATTAATATATTATTTATTATTTTATTATTCTATGCCTATTTTTTTTATTTTCATATTTTTCTTAAAGTTTTTTTTTTGACTATTGATTTTAATTTTTTCTTTTTGTTAATTTGTTTTTGTTTTGTTTTGTCTTTATGACTATTTTTCCAGTGGTTGTACTTTTGTTATTTATAGATTTGATTAGCGCTCATGTTTATTGTCTATTAACTTTCTAGTCCGTGATGATGGGTGGAGTGTGTCCATCTAAAACGTCAGATAGGAAAAACTTTTACACAATTTATATTTGAAAGAAACAAAAAATATACACACTGTATATGATTAAAAATTTTAATAGGTTTTGGAGTTTTTAGTTTGATTCTAGCGATTTTTTGGTCAAATCTTAATCTTTATTGTTTAAAATGATTTTTTTACTACATATAGATTTAGGATGCTGAAAAACTCTTCAATTCACAACTCAAACTTGTAAATTCTAACAATTTTCTACTAAATTCTAAACAAATTAGACCAGAAAATATATCAAAACTCTCCAAAACTTATAACAAATAGAATAAGACATAATTACTTTGGCTACATCACACTCAATTTTTCATATTTACTTGAATATGCATATCACATATAATTTAAAACATGTTATATTTTGGACTTTTTGTTCTCTACAGTATTTTTTTGGACTAAATCTTATTTTTTGTTATTTAAAATTAGGTATCTTACTTTTTGTTGTTTAAAATTGGTTTTTAACTCTATATATATAAATTCAACTCATGAAAAACCCAATAATGAAAAATTTTCAAATTTATAATTTCAAATTTTTTTTTTTCCTTCTTCCAAATTTAAGCAAATTATACCCCACAAGAAAGAAAGAAAGAAAAAAAAAAGAGAAAAGAAAAGAGAGAGGAAAAAAATAAATAAATTCCAAAACGTAGCACATGTAGGCTACGACATTAAAAACCTAAAAACGTGGAATTAAGCTCCATTTTTTATACCTATATTATAATTATCACGCTCCATTTTTGATATATATTTATTATAATTATCAGTATATCCTAGACACCAACAGCATCCAAAAATTAATGAGCTATTTGACCTCGGACAACTATACCTGTGTGATAACCACCAAACGGATATACTGAAGTGGCCGTTCAGAAATTTGATTGAATGGAAGGAGAAGCAAGCTCAATTCATCCAGCCATCGCTCCCATTTCATTCCTGCTGGGCACATGGCGAGGGGAGGGCGAGGGAGGATTCCCTACAATCCAATCTTTCAAGTATGGAGAAGAAATTAAATTCTGGCACTCTGGCAAGGTGCCTCTTCAGCTCCCTTCCCTACTTCTCTTCCTTGCCTCACATTTTCAAGCTCTTGTTATTATCCTCTATACCTGTTGAATAGTTTTGCATTGAATCACTAGTTTGAGGGGATGTTGATCTTGCTGGTGTCTTCTTAAATCACAATATGAAACTGGAGATAGGGTTGGCTAGGACAATATACAAGGAACAATCCAACTTGCCATTGGAGGCTCAGAGATTTCTCTGTGACGGGATTTGAAAGCAGTTACCTCTCACTATTGACTAAACCCAAAGCCACACGGAAAATAAATCAAGAAGGCTCTGATCAGTCTGATGAGTCAAATAAAACTTGATAGTTTGGTAGTTTATAGGTTTGAAATGGGCTTGTTCAAAGTTGATTTATGTGGTATTCTGTAAATACAGAGCATTGCAAAAAGGAACTGCCAGAGTAGCCACTACCAACACAAGCTATAAGCAATAAACTCCTAAACACCTATCAAAACTGCCTTCAATCTTGTCCAAAATACAAAGTTCCTACTGACGTACAACAAAAATATAAACAGTCCAAATATTAAAAATAGCCATAAAGGCGGGCACAATGTGTCAGCTACATCACAAACCAAAAGATTATGCTCCAGCCAGTATCAGACCCAAGGTCTACAGATTGTCATTGTTAAGTGGCCCTCCCCACCTGCAATCTTCTATATCATATTATCTGCAGTCTAATGCCCAATTTATGACATTGCCATCAAGCTGAATGGTGTTTTGACGCTTAATTTTTGCTCAAGATAAACACATATATCTGCAGTCTTCTAATGGCCAATGCATGATATTGCCGCCTAGCTGTTTAGCGCTTTAGTTTTGCACAAGTTAAACACACACCGAAGCAAGAGACAGTAATCTTCACTGGATGTTTTGACATCACATCATTAAGTCTTTTGTCCTGTTATTCTAAGGCACCTAATTATGTATTTTATAATGAGTTTTTGAACGGCAACTGTACTCTTCCCATTTCTTATACTAATCCCATGGCTGTATACGTTTGAGTAGCCGGTGATTGCGTATACTCAGAAGACATGGAAATTGGCTTCTGGAGAACCAATGCATGCAGAGAGTGGCTATTGGAGGCCCAAAATGGATGGATCCATTGAAGTCATTATTGCTCAAAGCACTGGACTAGCAGAGGTTCAGGTGTGTGATAGGCAATGTTCACGTTATCGCTGCTTTTTGCTAATCGCTGCCTATATTTAACTAATTGAATCAATTAAAAGGTTAGCAACTTGCATCGATTAATCATTAACACACATATTGGCGTATTGGGGAGTTGTTGACTTCATTCATCTACGGGATAAATGTCCTTGTTTTGCAAACCAGTTGAGTTCAGTACTCAAATGACTTTGTGAGAATTTAATTTGGGTTGTCTAGCTTACACATTATATTTCTCCGATTAAGTAAAGCCCACTTTTCTGGTTATGACAAAGAACACCCATTTTACTTCTCATTTTAATTTCTGACCTACATAACTAACAAGTTGTATTAGTACAAGATGATACGATTACTAAGTGAGTTTAATGTGTTACAATGGTTTACGATCTAAATCAAGATATCTCTTACCGCTTTGAAATCTGGGGTGCTTCATACAGTCACAAACATAATATGAAATTGCCTCTTCTCAGATTTTCTACAGAATATGTTTGACTTATGATTCACTCGATTTAGTGGCACATTATAATTCACTACTAGATATATCGGGGGACAACCATGAGATAACATACTGCGCAGAAGCCATCCTATGGACACATCGGCCTTGTGCAGGCTCTTGGTGCTTCTATATGGACAGAACACTTGACAATTGATACATTACAATTGTAGGGTTTATGGGGTATAATTAAGGAGTGCAGCATTGCTAATTTACTATATAGTATATATGAATCTTCACCTAGTGCACAAAACAATGAAAACCAATTTAAGTAGTAGAACATAATGACAACAAATTGCTAACTACACAAGTATTAAGCGAATCTCGTAGCAAAATGACCTTCTTTCTGTTACAACTCTGATAGGAATCTGGTAGAAATTTCAGGCATGATTAGACTTCCACTGTGCCAAAGACCCTAATCTTGTAGTGAACTTCCTTCTACTTGCTGGAATCCGATGATACAGGAAACCAGAGTTCCCATCTATCCAGATCTCTGATTTATTTTTTTATCATTACGGTTTCTTCAGAATTGGGCAAAACCTCAAGGAGCATCATTCCACCATGCACAAAACATGGATCATGGTGCAAGTCTAGTCTCTAATCATGCCTCAAAGTCCTACCAGATTTTTATGAGAGTTCTGAGGGAAAGAGGGACTTTTTGCTACAAGACTAGCTTACTCCTGTGCCTACAAGGGCTTTGTTGGTCTCTTTTCTGTATGGAGATGTGATGAGAACTGATAGGTTTAATATTCTAAAATGGTTGTAAATTGTAATACATATTATAAACTCTTGTAGCTTTCTTCTCATCCAAGTTTTCCTTCAATGGATGAGGTAGCTTTTCTTATTTTAGAAGCCAGGTGTGCATGGGACTTGTGCTAATCCTTGACATGCCAATTTTGGTTCTTATATACTTTTATACACATATAACAAATAATAGAGAGTAGAAATTGTAGCCACTTCAAATACTTTTGGCTCTAGTGCATGTGTGTTTGCTTCCTTGCTTCTGCGTTTTCATTGATTCGCCACATTTCGGCTGCAAGCATTCATCAGTTGGTATAATAAACTACTATCGGTATTTAAAATTTCATAATCCTGGTTCTTTTTGGAGTCCTTTCCATTTAGAATTTTCCTCGAACCCCCATCTCTAGTTTCTTGGGGTTGCTTCAAATTCCCATCTGGAGTTTCTCAATAAATTCTGCAGATTTGTTGAGTGAATATTCACAACTCATCAGTGCCTTTCTTACTGTTTTTGTCGGTAGCTAGTGCTTTCTGACACATAATTACCTGAGTTTCTGCCTATTATTTGTTGAACTGTGCGCAGTATCAAAGATAAGCACAAATTTCTTTTTCATTAATATGATACACATTTAAATACATCATTTTAACGGTTAACCATTGGATTAATCTTCCAAGGTCTATTGGATTCCATATGACAGTTCATGCTCCGCACCATGACCCTAACAGATTAGGTGTCTAACATATCTCCCTTTAATCCAAAGTGGTTCTTGTGAGTTTAGGAAGAGAGATTAGGATACCCACCGGTGGCTGAATGTGCTATCTGAATCTAGTGGTTTTGGGATAACCACAAACCCAATGGCTAGCAGGCTGCAGAAGCCAAAGTCTTCTACAAAATGGCGGTTTAAAGCTGACCACCAACTCTCAAACTTGACTTTAATGCTCAGCAGTTCCTAGAACATCTCAAAATGGCTAGAAGTTGATGTCATCTACTGATTGGAAGTGCTCGCAGATGACGATCTGAAGATGACTGCAAGCTGATGGTGGTTTGAAGATGACTGCAAACTGATGGTGGTTCGAAGATGACTGTAAACTATTGGAACTTTGCTCTAAGGATGATCAGTTCTTGGAACATTTCTTGATTTCCTTGGAAGCTGATGTCTTCTGCTAAGTGGAAGTGCTCGCAAATAGCAATTTGAAGATGACCACAAACTAATGTCTAGCAGAAGCTGTAAATCTTCTACTAAATGGTAGTTTTAGAAGACTACAGACGAATCATGCTTGTGGCTCAGGCTTGAGGCTCTGATTCTGGTTGTGGCTCAGGCTTGCTTGTACATACTTGATTGATAGGGCTTCAAAATTAGAAGTCTCACTCTCAATCACTTATATCATTCCCTGCCATATACAAGGTGAGAATACAAATATCTTTTCCACGATGCTCACATGGATGAAGATCAAAAACTATGATCTGCCATGTGGACAACTTAATGAGGGTGTCGGATTCTACCAAAAATGCACTCATTTACAATGCAATTTAACTAGTAAACATACAAAAAAACTATTTGCAAACTACCAATGTTCTTGATTCTAGAGTAGAATTGATCTTCAGAATAAATTTACTATCCGCTTCTATCATATGTGTTGTTGGGGCCACATATAGTATGCCCCAACAACACCATAAAGCTCATCATTCCCTTCAAGGAGACTGCCCAACCAGGCCCCAAATTCTTACACAAAGTGGAGAATTACTTAACAGTTTGTCCTAAAAAAACCAAGGCTACATTGAATCCAAAGCCTCATAGAAGGTAGAATTGCTTTGCTTCATCCGCTGTTGTAATTTGATTGGTGAATCCCCAAAAGAGCATTGAAAACACCATGCTGCCCCAAAGCTTTTCCATGAAAAAATAAATAGAAGGAGAAGGGTTAAGGCAAAGATTACTAAGGCTCTTGATGGCATGATCCATGTTTTCATCACAAGGATTGAACACACTCTCCCACAGTTGGGGATCCATGGCCGTGTTACCCACCAAAATGGGTTAACCCTGTAGGAAAAATATTTTGTCTTACATTTGACAGCCATCCGGTCAGCTAGATAGCCAATAGACCTTTCTAGCCACCATTAGACAATGATATGCCATGTGCCTCTCACCCATATGGCATTAGCACTTGGATGAAGGTGGGATGCTATTCAAAAGGTACTTTGATCATTTTGCAATCGAGTGCTTATACTTGTTTGTTTTGGGCATTTAATATGGATAATTGGGTGATCCGGAAGATTGACAGATCTTGACCGTAATCTTGTTCTCTAGCCTTACCATGGGGGTTAATGTTTGATCCTAGTCCAGTGGGACCTCCCATAAGGCCCTTTGGGTTATAGGAGGGGCACTACCTAGAAATCCATGATTGAGATAACGTGTTCCATCTTCCCTATATCACACTGAACGCCTTCCATGCCACATTAGAAGCCCTGTTTCTCACATCCATTCTTCGGGTACAACTTATCATTGATTCTTGGGGATTTGGCACTAATATATCCACATACATTGGGTAGGGCCCATAAACTTGCCTTGGGAGGTTGATGCATCTAAAAGAAAAAGAAAACATATCATGGCCACAACAAAACAAAAGAAAGAAAAATAAAAATTCAATAGATGGTTGGGACATAAACAATAGCATGTGGGCATAAGCCTAACCTAAGCTCTATGTATCTCATATGGCCATCACCTGGTTCTTGAGCACATGATGGTCCATTACATCAAAAAGGAACCCTTGCATGTCCCAACCCCGATGAGTGATAAATTGACTCATCTTAATGGGGTAATAAAATTGCTACACCATACAAAGCAAGCTTTAACCCTTGAGCTATAAGCGATAATACAAGGAATAATCAAGAAGAAGTAAAAGACGCACAAGAGGGGTGGAAAATTCAAGGTCGATGGTAACTCATGCATCCACGAATTCTCCTGCCTAACATCTATACACTCAGGATGTGGACACTCCCATCAGTTGGTCTTTTCGATCATGGCACTCAACCACGAAGTCTTCTCCCCTCTGTTACCATATTATCATTCACTAACAATTATCAATTGATGGGTGGACTAGGGAATTGTCACTTCCCCTTAGGGATTGAAAGCACCTAATAGGGTCGACCTTTAGCCACTCCTGCCTAAGGAGAAAACACTTTTGCGAGATCCTAGTCTCAATTTTGGAAGGGGTTCCTTGTTTGAAGTATTAAATTTCCTTTAACATTCAATTTTTGTTCACATAGATGCATTATATGATATTAGTCTCTGTTGGATGGTTGCTTTCACTAGAATCCATGTTGTTCTTGTCAGGTGTTTCAACAGCCTAGGATTTGGGCACCCACACCACAGGTACCTATTGCTGCAAAATCTAGCAGGCCTTGGAGAGGGGCACCCTACAAGGCCAACACTAGACCAAGAGACAACAATGGGGTAGAGCTAAAACCCCTTGCTCTTTATAGAATTTCATCGATGGGAGGATCCTTGTTGGTTGATGTAGCCCAAACAAGTGTTCTAGCCTTAGGTTATGTCAGTGAGGTTAGCAACACGAGCAGAAAATATCTCCAAGCCCAAGTTATTTTGTTGAATGTAAATGTTTTAATTTAATAAATTAATCAATTTTAATTATTTTCCTAAGTTTTAACTTAGGGAATAGATTAATTAATTAGTAATAATTGAGACATGGTCGATTTTCCTCTAAAGACTTCTAGATAAGTTTCTAAGTGATCTTAGCCATTGATTCGATCATTTTAGATCTAGATCTTGGTCGTTGATTTCTCAACCAGAGATTATAAAGGAAATCAATGGGAAACCTTGGAGATCAATGATCATTGTGATTTGACACCAACGAGGGTTTCAACAACAGTTGAAGCAATGAATATTTTCCAAGGTTTTGTTCATCAGAATTCTTCCAGTTTTTCGAGATCAATATTCATGGAGGAATTCTTCCACAGTTTTTCTGTAGTCAAGGAGGTTGAGTTGTTGAGGTCGTGAGGATTCTAGGAGGGCCATGTTTTCTCTGAGAGAGATCGAGATTCTTTGTGGAGGTCGTATTTTCTAGGAGGAGGCCATATGAGTTTGCCAAGAGGGCCATACGAGTTGTTAGAAGAGCTGAGAGGTTGATTTTATTCAGGCCGTGACCATTAGAGTGTCCAAGAGACGTGTCAGGTTGTAGAGGGAGGCCGTGAGCTTTGCATTGGTTAGATTGTGTTATGAAACCAGCTCTCAAAATAGAAGAAAAGAGAGATCAATGAATTAGAAATCAATCTCTTTGAGGGGGCAACCTCCTTTACATTACATAAATGAACAATTCTTGGATGATACAAATGACAAAACCTCCTTTCTATATATAGGAGTCCATGGGCTCACAATATAATCCTAGCCGACCTAACAATAATAATGTAAGGTCACAACAATAACAATAGTGGGCTTTTATGGGGCACAATAATAACAATATGGGGATTACAGGGGTACAACAATAACAATAAGGGGGCTACCACAACAACAATAAGGGACTACACTAGTAATATAGGGACCTGACAGATTGACTTGTGGAGTGTTAGTTTTTGTAGCATCAGAGGTGTTCTAGTTTCGAAACTTTGTGGAGAGGTTAAAACACATGAAATCTCCATAACCCAGAAACCATTTATGGAAATTCCACCTAGAAGTGTCTCAATTAGATTATTAGCCTATTTTTTAATATTTCCTAAGTCTAAACTTACGAAATCTGGTTAATTAATCAAAATTAATTGAGATAAGATGTGAATCATCTAGAACTCACACGGATCGACAGGGAATTAATCTGGGCCCTTGATTAAGTTTTAATCTTGACCGTTGGAGGTCCAACAAAGGATTTTAAGAAGAAGTCGATGGGTAGATGCAGAACACACTTGCGACAATCAAGATCGATTTCCTCGGAGAGTTTGATTTTCCAGAGGCAGTAGCCGGAAGAGTTTGAGCTTCAGAAGGAAGCAAAGACAGAGAGGGTCAGGGACAGTGAAGTCGGAGGAAGGTTTCCAGATCTGGTGAGTGCATTTGTAGAGAGGCCGAAATTTCTCCAGAAAGCTGTGCAGAGGCTTCATTGGGTTGTGATGGCAACAAAACTGAATTTGGACCCCCAAGGAGAGCTGGTCTGCTATTGTCGCTCTGTCACCATTTCTCTGTGTAACCCCAGTTCATTCCACGTAGCCTTTCTCCAATTTCTTGTAATTTTATTTATCAATTTTAGAGAAATTGATAAATAAACACATTCAACAAACTTTGGAAAATTAAAATATACCTCTCGAGCTTTGTATTCCACCGCCAAACCTTAGTTTAAAAGGTCCCGATCAACATAATTTAAACTGGGGCCCAGCGCTAATGACCTTCCCCATCTGACGGCGGAGAGTACGTCGTGCGACTTCAGATGAGCCAACGGATATCGCATAGGTTACTTGCACGAACAATAACGCGCGATGGCGCGCTGTGGAAGCGGTTTTGCAACGCTGCTCAGGGACACGTGTCAACTGTTCTATGGAATCGCTCCCAATTCGAAAATACCACTTATCTCACGGAAAGTGGTGCGATATGGCAGTCTGGTTTCGCAAATCCACCCGCGGTTTCGAAACAGTGGTTGACCCCGGTTTAAGTCGGGTTACGCTATCCTCCGTATTCACTAACTCAGGTCTGGCCCCGGTTTAGGATTCAATTAACAATAAAACAAAGTTATCTCTTTATTAAGCGAGATTTCCACTATCATTAACCAGAGTTCAACGACCATGATTTTACACAGACCTCGTCTGCTGTTGGGGTTTAATTCAACAGAACTTGTGTGGATAACTCACGAGAAAACAATAACCAGAGAAATGCGGAATTTATGCAACAACCTGATTCAACGATTTCACACAGACCAGTGTTCAATCGCCTCACAGTTAAACAATTTCCTTCACAATATATATTTAAGACAATTTGGTAATCACGAGAACTGAAATCTGTTCAACCGGAAGCAATTGTTCAACACACAAATTTTTATTGCCGAAATCTCCTCCCCAATGAGATCCGGGGGTTTACATATATACATAAACATTTGTCTCTTCGGTTCCTCTGCGAGGACCGTTTAGCAAATCAAAAGCCTAATTACAATTATTCAAATAACTGGAACATGACAGATGGACTAAACTGTTCGACTGCAACTCTGGCCAGTCTAATAAAAACGTTTAATTTAGAGTATCCCCAAGGAGGCCCAATTTACAATTCAAAAATTTTGAACCCTTCTAGCCACAACATGTGGACAAAACCTCCTACATTCTTTGGCTAGTGCCTAATGCATCGGACTCCTGAGGGGCAATTTTTCTTCATGGACTCTGTCCATGAGCTCTTCCAACCAAATCCTGCCCCCATCTTCTGCCATGCCTAGCACACCTGGTCATCCAAGTGGCGTCTTCTTCTGGCTTGTCCTTCCATTTGACTAAGTACTGAAAGTACTCTTGTCCTATGGTCTTCCTAAACACTCTTTTGTCCAACATCTTCTCTGGTTGCAACGGTTGCGCTGGAGGTAGCTATTCTTTCCATTCAATCTGTTCCTTGTCTGTTGATCTTTCTTCTGCACCATCATCCTCATACTTGTACAAATATGCAACATTAAAAATGGGAGATATTCCAACATCATGTGGTAATTCAATCTCATAAGCATTTGCAGAAAACTTTCTAAGTATCTTGCATGGCCAAATATTTTTGAACTTCAGTTTATTATACTGCTTCTTTGGGAATCTCTCCTTCCTCAAGTGTGCCAAAACCAGATCTCCTACTTCAAAATGGACTTATTTTCGGCTCAAGTCTTCTCTGCCTTTGTATTTGATGCTGCTGCCTTGTAGTTGCTGTTTCACTTGTTCATGTATGGCCTAGATCTCTTAAGCAAATTCTTCACCATCAGCGCTCCTTAGTTCTGCCTTTCCCAGATTTCTTTATTCTGATATTCCTCTGGGGTGCATTCCATAGACAATATGGAATGGAATCTACCCCGTGCTTCTGTTTGGTGAGTCATTATATGCATATTCTGCCTGGGGAAAAATATGATCCCATTGCTTGGGATGCTCTTCTGCAAGACTCCTCAACAAATTTCCCAGACTCCTATTCACTACCTCAGTTTGTCCATCAGTCTGAGGATGGTAAGATGAGCTGAAATTTAGTTTGGTACCAAGTTTCTTCCATAGTGTCCTCCAAAAATGACCCACAAATCTGGTGTCCCTGTCTGAAACAATACTCTTGGGCAACCCATGCAATCTAACAACTTCTTTGAAAAACAAGTTAGCAACATGGGTGGCATCACTAGTTTTATAACATGGAATAAAATGTGCCATCTTGGAGAATCTGTACACTACAACAAAGACTACATCATTCCCTCTCTGAGTCTTGGCTAGCCCTAGAACAAAATCCATACTCACCATGTCCCAAGGCCTGTCTGGAATAGGCAAGGGAGTGTACAATCCTGCATTCTGGCTCTTTCCTTTGGCATATTGACAAACTTTGAAATTCTTCACAAACTTGTCCACTTTTGTTCTCATCTTAGGCCAATAATAGAAGTGACTCAGCTGCTCATAAGTTTTATCAATACCAAAGTGTCCAGCAAGTCCTCCACTATGCTTCTCCTTAATCAAGTTTTCTCTCATGGAACATTTTGGGACACACAGTTGGTTTCTTCTGAATAGTAAGTCCTCCTGCAAGAAATAATCCAGCCACTAGCTTCTATTTGTTAGAACGGGATTAAAACATGCCTCAAATGCTTCCTTAAAATCATAATATGTCTTATACAATTCCTTGAGAAAATCAAATCCTACAACTTCAAAATTAGTTTCTTGAACAAGAATGTGCCTCCTACTCAAAGCATCAGCTACTTTATTTTCTTGGCCACTTATGTGTTTCAAAAAAAAGTTGAAACCTTGGAGATACTCAACCCATTTGGCATGCTTATGATTTAATTTGGGCTGCTGTACAATGTACTGCAAAGCATGATTATCAGAATATAGTACAAATTCTTTGGACATCAAATAATGTCTCCACTTTTTCAATGCCTGAACAATTGCATAGAATTCCTTCTCATAAGAGGAATACTTTCTTCTGGTGTCATTTAGCTTCTCACTGAAATAGGCTACAGGCCTATCATCCTGACTCAACACAACTCCAATGGCTTCCCCACTGGCATCGCACTTCACTTGAAACGGTTTAGTAAAATCAGGCAGAATCAAAACAGGCCTTTTAGTTATCTTTTGCTTCAAAATTTTAAAGTTTCTCTCTGCTTCGACAGTCCATTTAAATGGCTGTTTGCTCTTTTTTATTGTCTCAACGATGGGTGCATTTATCTTACTGAAGTTTCTTATGAATTTCCTGTAAATACTGGCAAGTCCATGGAAACTTCTTACCTCAAAAACATTTCTGGGTGAAGGCCACTCCACAATTGCCTTAACCTTTTCTGGGTCCATCTTCAATCCTTCTGCAGAAACAACAAAACCCAAATACACCAACTCTTCCTTCATGAATGAGCATTTCTTTAAGTTTATCAACAGTTTCTCTTGGTGCAGCTTCTTCAAGACATAATTAAGATGCCTTAAATGTTCTTCTTTGGTTTCGCTGAAAACTAATATATCATCCAGATACACTATCACAAATTTACCAATGAATTCTTTCAATACTTCATTCATAAGTCTCATAAAAGTACTAGATGCATTTGACAACCCAACAGGCATAACCATCCATTCATATAGTCCTTCATTTGTTTTAAAGGCAGTTTTCCACTCATCACCCTCTCTTATTCTAATTTGATGATATCCACTCTTTAAATCTATCTTTGAAAAATATTTAGCACCACTCAAACAATCCATTAAATCCTCAACTCTGGGCAAAGGGATTCTGTACCTGATTGTTATCTTATTGATTGCTCTGGAATCAGTACACATCCTCCAACCTCCATCCTTCTTTGGGCTCAAGACTGCTGGTACTGCACATGGACTCAAACTTTCTCTGATCAATCCCTTGTCCACCAATTCCTGTACTTGTCTCCTGATTTCCTCATTTTCTGTGGGAGTCATTCTGTAGGCTGCCTTATTTGGCAGATTTGAACTAGGGATAAAATCTATTTGATGGTTGATCTTTTTCACAGGTGGCAGCTCATCAGGTAAATCATCCACAACAATGTCACAATAATTGTCTAACATCTCTTGGATTTCTATTGGCAAATCAGAAATCTTTGTAGAAGTAAGAACTACTTTAGGTTTGCAAACTAAAGCAAAACTTACCTCTTCTTCTTCTATCTGCTGCAGATATTCCTTCCCACTCAGCAACAAGGTCTTTGGATCAATCACTCTGTTGGATGGCTCTCCTTCTTCCATGGGTATCAATGTATGGTGTACCCCATCTTTGAAGAACTTGTAAGTGTTCTTCTTGCCATCATGCACTGCTGCTCTGTCAAACTGCCAAGGTCTACCCAGCAGTATATGACACACATCCATGGGCATTACATCACACAAGACCTTATCTTTGTATTTGCCCATTTACAGCTCTATCTCACACTGCTCTTTTACAACCAGCTGGTGCCCTTTATGTAGCCAGGACACCCTGTAGGGAGTTGGATGCTCCCTTGTCTTCAACTTCAGCTTCTCTATCACCTCAGTGGAAACCAGATTGTCTGTGCTGCCACTATCAATGACTAGCTGGCAGCATTTCCCTTGGACTTTGCATATGCTCCTAAACAAAGTCTTCCTTTGTGCAGGCTCAGTGACCTCTTTGGTTTGCTTCAACAGGACCTTGTTAACCACCAAGGACTCTCCCCTTTCTGGTAGAATTTCTTCTTCAATTGCTACCTCTTCTCCAGCCTGCGTGACAACAACATTTCTTGGACCAGCACCCACATTCTTTGGACACTCATAGTGCTTATGTCCCACTTGTTGACATCTATAGCACCTCAATTCCCTACCTCTGCCTCCTCTTCCTTTTCCTCTGTAAGAACCCCTTCTGCCCCTTGCATCATCCTCTGTAGATGCATTCTGAGGTGAGCTACTGTTAGCTCCATCCCTGGGTGTAGTAGGCTTTCCTCTACCACCCTGACTTCCCTTTCCACGGAAAGTACCTCTCTTCTTGGCAGACTGCTTCCTCAAGAGTTTCTCCTCTGCTTTCAAGGCCATCTGGTAGGCCTCTTCCACTGTCTTAGGAGACAGAAGACCAATCTCATCTTGGATCTCCAGCTTGAGACCATTCACATATCTGGCAGTCTTCTCTAGTGTGTCTTGAAATTGCCCAGCTCTTATGCTTACTCTATAGAATTCCTTTGTGTATTCTTTTACTGTCAACAACCTCTGTCTTAGGTTCTGCATTTGCCTAAACAATGTCAGCTGATAATCACTAGGCAAGAATTTACCTTTTAACTTAGCCACCATTTTGGTCCAGCTCTTGATAGGCTGCTTGCCAACTCTCCTTCTTTCTGCCTGCACTCCATCCCACCAAAGTGCAACATGTCCCTTCAGCTTTGTCACTGCAAACTTGACCTTTTTATCTTCGCTTATTTCTTCATAGTCGAAGCACTTGTTCATTTCATTAATCCAATCCACCAGTTCCTCTGGATTCAGTCCTCCTGCAAAACTTGACACTTCAATCCTGGGCTTAACTGCAGACCCCAGAACAGTTTTGAGGAGCCTCATGTCAGGAGGAATCTCAACATTTTCTTCCGCTTCTTCTAATTCAGGTTCACTGATGTCTTTAGGATCTCTGGGCTGTCTTCGCTCTATGGCGTCCATTCTGGCCTCGAACCTCTGCAAAATTCCCAACACTTCTGAGTGGCAATGGGCCCGCCTCTCCTTCTGCCAGCACCTCTACCAACTCGGATTGCCATGTTAATTCTCTGCAAAAACAACTTAAAAACAACAGCTCTGATACCACAAATGACGGCAACAAAACTGAATTTGGACCCCCAAGGAGAGTTGGTCTGCTATTGTCGTTCTGTCACCATTTCTCTGTGTAACCCCAGTTCATTCCACGTAGCCTTTCTCCAATTTCTTGTAATTTTATTTATCAATTTCAGATAAATTGATAAATAAACACATTCAACAAACTTTGGAAAATTAAAATATACCTCTCGAGCTTTGTATTCCACCGCCAAACCTTAGTTTAAAAGGTCCCGATCAACATAATTTAAACTGGGGCCCAGCGCTAACGACCTTCCCCATATGACGGCGGAGAGTACGTTGTGCGGCTTCAGATGATCCAATGGATATCGCACAGGTTACTTGCACGAACAATAACGCGCGATGGCGCGCTGTAGAAGCGGTTTTGCAATGCTACTCAGGGACACGTGTCAACTGTTCTATGGAATCGCTCCCAATTCGAAAATACCACTTATCTCACGGAAAGCGGTGCGATATGGCAGTCCAGTTTTGCAAATCCACCCGCGGTTTCGGAACAGTGGTTGACCCCGGTTTAAGTCGGGTTACGCTATCCTCCGTATTCACTAACTCAGGTCTGGCCCCGGTTCAGGATTCAATTAACAATAAAACAAAGTTATCTCTTTATTAAGCGGGATTTCCACTATCATTAACCAGAGTTCAACGACCATGATTTTACACAGACCTCGTCTGCGGTTGGGGTTTAATTCAACAGAACTTGTGCGGATAACTCACGAGAAAACAATAACCAGAGAAATGCGGAATTTATGCAACAACCCGATTCAACGATTTCACACAGACCAGTGTTCAATTGCCTCACAGTTAAACAATTTCCTTCACAATATCTATTTAAGACAATTTGGTAATCACGAGAACTGAAATCTGTTCAACCGGAAGCAATTGTTCAACACACAAATTTTTATTGCCGAAATCTCCCCCCCAATGAGATCCGGGGGTTTACATATATACATAAACATTTGTCTCTTCGATTCCTCTGCGAGGACCGTTTAGCAAATCAAAAGCCTAATTACAATTATTCAAATAACTGGAACATGACAGATGGGCTAAACTATTTGACTTCTACTAACTCTAACTGATCTAAATGAAATAGTCAGCTAAGGTATTGACACCTAGCTGTTACAATTCAATGATTTTGAACCCTCCTAGCCACAACATGTGGACAAAACCTCCTACATTGCTGGCTAGTGCCTAATGCCCCTGCATCAGGTTGTTCGATTTGTTGGGGAAGGAAGACGTTTTCAGTTCCAAAGGCCGGGCAGAGGTTCCAGAGGGCCAAATAAGTGTTTTTCCAGTCTGCAATAGGTAGGATGTCTTGATCTTCAGTTGTTCCGAGCTGAGCGTGTAGTAGATTACGCTAGGGTGACGCAGACGCTGCGTAGAGCTAGGTGGACGACTTGATTTTCAGTGGTAGTTGAGTGTCGGGATTGCTCGGAGTGAGGATAATTTCCCTCAAGATATTTTTTCCAATATTTTCTCTGCAGGATAGCTAGTATTTGGCATCTACATTGTCCTCAGGTAAATTTACTGCTGCTTAATAATATAAAACCCTCAACTGCTGCACCGATTTTCCCAAGTTGGGTTTTTTCCGGGTACTTTATTCCAAAAATAACTGTGTTAATTTTTTGTGTGTGTGCTAGATTTTCTCAGTTTCCAGCGCTATTTTCTTCCGCAGTTTTATTTGTGAAGGTTGCAGTGTGAATTATTCAGTATTTGTCGTAGCAAATAAATTGTTAAATTAATTAACAATTAGAAGAATAATTTCCAGTTGTTGCAATAGGATTTCAGTGGTGATATTTTCACATGGTATCAGAGTGTGATTGATCAGACGGGGAAGCTTTAAAGCGAAGATAGAAATTCGCTGTTCAGAGGGAACAACAGGATGAGCTTCTGGAGGCTATGCAGAGCCTAAGTCAGGCAGATCGAATTGCTTGGGGGAGTTTTATTTTTCAATGCAGGATTGGCAGAAAAATTCGACTTGCCAGTCGAGTGATTCCAGCAGGCAGAGGGAGAAACAACAGCTCAGATTTTTGCTGAGCAGATTCCTTGTCTAGGCACAAAGGGTTTTGCAGCATTTGCTAGAGCAAAATTCAAGCCGAGTAGAAGAGAAAAGCACACATAACAGAGGGGAAATTTATCTCAAGGGATCTCGAGTTTTAGAGATCTGATTTTCCAGATTGCAGATTGGAGGTTGCTCTAGGCAGAGTTACTCACTCCAGAAGGGAGTGCGAGTAGTAGATCCAGCTGCTAAGCGGAGGGAAAGAGGGAGTTTTCGACCAGATTTGAGATGGCCACAGCAGGGCTCAAAGATCAAGACAGGTTGGACGGTGCCTCCAACTCTGGCATTTGGAAGGCCAAAATGTCCTTTCTCCTTGATGAGAATGTGGTAGCAATACCCTAGGATGTAGACCAACTAAAGGAGTATAGAAAAGAAATGGCGAAGGCGAAGCAGATGATCTTGGATGGAGTTTGAGATCATATAGTCTCACATATAACTGGAAAAGGTATGACTAAGGAGATGTGGGATGCTCTCTCCATGCTATCTTCCGAGCAACGGAAGATGTTTCTCCACGAGAAGCTGAGAAGCACAAGGATGCAAAAGGGTGAAGGCATAGATCCCTTCCTCACTAGGATTTAGGAGGTCCGAGATCAACTAGCAGCCGTTGGGGAGGTGCCCCAACCCACAGAGCTTGTACGATTGGCACTAAACAGTGTCTCGGACGATTGGAAAGTGTTCTTCCAAATTATTTTGGGTAGAGATACTTTGCTTGGATGGGATAGGATGTGGGCCGATCTGCAATAGGAGGAGTTGAGGTGAGATATAGTAAAGAGCACCATCAACGAAAGTAGTAACAAGGGTGTGAAAAGTGAGAAGGAAGAGGAGAATGTGGCCATAGCTTTCAAGGGTCCCAGTCAAGAGCAGGGGGAGAAGAAGAAGAAGAAGGACCTGTCAAAGGTCAAGTGTGTTAGTGTAATATTCCCAATTTTCCACCAATTAATTGGAATATTAGAGTTCTTACTTTTCTTAATTAATTAAGTAAATAAGAGGCTGGAGGGACCCATAAAGCCCATAGATGAATAAAATCCACTTTTGATGTGTGTATGTGGATAATTTAGAAGTAGATCTGCATTATGCAGTAGTGGAGCAGCTTCTTAATGAAGGAAGAGTGGAGATCATGCAGCATTAATGATAAGATCATGGAGATCATGGAGGAAGTCAAATGAGATCATGGTGCATTAAAAGTAAGATCATAGAGCACTAATTATGAAATAGTGGAGGAAGTGGTGCATCTAATGCACACATGATGGAGAGAGTGGGAATTAAATGCAAAGATGGTGGAGAAGATGGAGGGACAACTCAGTCTTCATGGAGTAGTGGACACATGTGCAACGTAGTTATGAGGTGGGCTAGGGCTATGGAAGGCTCACAAACCATACAAGGAAGATGAAGGAAGCAATAGAAGGCAGGCTTTAGATTTTGATTATTGATCTGTTTAGATCTGGATTATGCACGCTTCAGCTGTTTAGCTAAGTCTGCAGTGCTGTTTAGCACATGGGTGTTTCCGAGCAGAAATCCCACCCTTACCCATGGGGGACTTCGAGTGCCTACTCTGGGAAGGTTTCTTTGAGCTGTCATACATCATCAGGCATTGGTGCCACATTCAGCTCCTCTCGTCAACACATTCAGTGTCAGGAATTATGCATTCTTGCTTGAGGGTTTGAGAGGAGGTGGTTGTTTCTAGAATTTCAGCTAGGAAACCGGTGGAGGATTCATCCTTTCACCTTAGGCTTCAAGATCAGTCTTCCAGGAGTAGCATATTCATATCCGGCATTCAGGCCAACATTTCATACCTCCATGCAGCAACAGTTCCCCAAGGAATTGCGCAGTCCAGTCCTGTAGATCTGAAGGAGGAAGGAAGTTTCCAGTATTTCAGCTGGAAATCCTATGAGGGATCTTCCCCTCACCTTGCTGAGCTTATTTGCATCATTCAGGAGCTGATTTGCATTATCTAGCATTAGGCTATAGAGTCTACATCCTTGACAGCGCAGTTTTTGTCCAATAGTTGTGTAGTTGCAGCTGCAACTTGATTAGAGGAAGGAGGAGCTAGATCTTGAGCTTTTAGCTTGAGGATCTAGTGAAAGGATCAACCCTTCAAACATTGATCTGATTGTATCATATTGCAGCCATCATATGATCAGTTCATGCTTTAGATTTGCATATCCAACAACCATATGCTGCAGGGCCTAAAAGGGTGATTTTCCAAGATTGTCAGATCTGGAAATCCTTTCTGGGTTATCTTGGGTATTCATCATAGAGCCCGAATCTGAAATCCCGACATCATATGAGCTCCAGAAATGCCAGATCTACACTTTTATTTTCAGCTGGAAGTTGCAGTCTCGGCATTTGCAGCAGGGACAATGCAGTATTACCTCCAGCAATTCAACAGTTACGCAGTCCCTCTTGTGGGAGGACTTCAGGGTCATTCTAGCCTTCTTCTTTGGCTTGAGTGTCTCATATTTTGAGCACTGTTGTACTTGTTTGTCCACCTCCTATTAATAAAATGGCTCAGCTATTCTGTACATTTTTATGGTGTATTTATATTATTGGTTCATTGTTGCAGTTTCCAGCTATTGTGTTTTTGTATTACTGCATTCTCCCTTTTGGGATATTACAGTGGTATCAGAGCATGATCTTTGGCTCAGCTTGTGGGCACTTTATCTTTAAATAAAAGAAGAAGCAGAAAGTAGAGATCTATAATGACGGAGGGATTAAGTTTTGCCTCATTTCTCTTTAGATCTATGCAAGATCTCTCCAAGGAGGTCAAACAAATGAAGAGAGAAAGGCAAAAGGAGGATCCAAGAAGATTTCAGAATGGAGAAGGTCCAAGCACTTCCTATCAGCAGCAGAAACAACCGATAAGGCAAAGAGCTCCACAACATTCTACTAGATCCACTTTCTTTGAGAAGGAAGGTGAATGGTGTGAATATGGGGGAGACTTGGGGTATGAGACTCTAAGTTAATATCTGTCCGAGTACAAATCACAGCCTAGAGCACCAAAGGAGAATCTAACTCTCCAATAGTTTTTACAACTCAAAGAAGAAAGGAGATCCTGCAACAACAATAGAAGAAAGAGGCATAGATTCTTCTTGCCTACATTTGATGGATCATCCACAAGCACAGTGAAGGGTTGGAGGGAAGAGTTAGCTGCATTCTTTCAGCTATACCTAGTAGTAGAAAGAGAGGCTGTTGAGATTGCAGCGCTGCACCTTGAGGGTGAAGCAAAAGATTGGTGGTTCAGTGATTTATCACATGCCAAAGTGACTGCTTATGTAGATTTCTTTCAAAGACTGAAGATGAAGTTTGGTAGAAGGAAACCAGAGACATTTCCCATAGAGACACTTCCCATCATTGATGAGATAGTACATGAGAAGCCAAAGGAAGATGTCATTATCACTTCGGAAGAGGAGCCCCTACCACCACCAGCAGCTGCAGAAGTACTTACATCAAGAGAAGGAGCACTTGCATCTTTGCAAGATGGTCTTGAACTCTTGACATTGGGAGTCCCATGCATGATTCATGAGATGCATGAGGAAGAGGAGGCAGATACTAGCGCTGGTACATTAGAAGAGGAGAAGCCATCACCATTACTAGCAGTTGGAGAGGCCATTGTATTGGTTGGAGGAACTCTTGTAGCTGTGCAAGATGTTCCCAAGATTCAGCTTATCCAAGGTTTGCAAACATTTTCATCTCATATTATTTCAGTACCTCATATTGAGATTTGTGAGACCATGCCATTAGGGCAATTGCATAACCAAGGATTAGAGCACCTTGCTGATTTGGAGCAACAAATTATCACTGCACAGAGGACCCTTGACTTGATCAAGAAGGAGATGTATAACTATCCCAGTTTATCATTGTTGAGCTACACCCAACACTTTGTGTTGAAGTGTGGAGTTTCAGAGGATGGTATGAGCACAGTCCTATTCAGTACAATGCTTGGCTATGAGTTCAACATTGTGTATGGCCATGAGAGAACAAATGTATCACCATGTAGATCTACAGTGCTGTCATTGAGCAACAGTGATGAAATGAGGGCCCCATTATTCTTGGAGCATTTCGAAGGCAGCTTCACTCATGAAGCATTGGAGGGACAGATGATAGACGGTATACATCTTATGACGGAGAGCATTTTCCATTATCAAGATGGAGTTTTCTTGATGAGCCTCTCAGAGCTCAAAGAGAAATTTTTACCTAAAACATGTATGGAATCTTATGGGTTCTATTTGTTGATTTATGGTAGCATCGGATGTGCTCTAGCCTTGTAACTTTGTATATAGGCTAAGACACATGTATTTCATAAAACCCAGAAATGGTTTTGGAAACTTCCACTTAGAGATGATTTAATTAAATTAATTAATCATTTTTTAATGTTTTCCTAAGTCCAAACTTAGGGAATTTGATTAATTAAAGTGTATTAATTAAATCAAGTGTGAATCTTCTAAATAAAGTCATGGATCACCTCCAAGTTAATCTTAGCGCTTGATTATGTTTTTATCTAGACCATTGAAGAGTCAATGGAAGATTATAAGGAGGGTGAGGGGCCTATGGAAAGTACACTTGACACTTGAGCCAGTGAGCATTTTCGAATTTGTGTGAGAAGACACAACTTTTAATCAGGAACAAATCACTAGGGTTCGGTTTGCTAAGTGATTTGATTCAGTGATCAGATTCGGAGAGGGGCAGAAGCAGAGATTGGTCAGGAGGTCCAAGAATACATTTCAGAGAGAGGCAGCATCAACACAGGAGAGAGACAACGCAGTTTCTGGCAGGGGTGACGTAGTTACTGCAGAGAATCACGCAGAGCACAGTTTCTCTTGGAGTCAGTCCAGAGAAAGATAGAGGCTGGGGTTTTGAGCCAGGAGGGCCAAGTTCCAGCTTCAGATCAACCAGATCAGCTATAGGAAGGGGTGACGTAGTCCCCCTAGCTTGCCTACGCAGGTTTACGCAGAGCCAGCGCAGTGTCTCTTGGAGTCAGTTCGGAGAAAGATAGAGGCTGGGGTTCTGAGCCATGAAGGCCAAGATCTAGCTTCAGATCAGCCAGATTAGCTACAGGAAGGGGTGACACAGTCCCTCTAGCTTGCCTACGCAGGCTTACGCAGATCCAACGTAAGCAATCACGCAGAGGCAGTGAGGGCTTCATCAACGCTGTTTTTGTTCAGCCGGAGACTTGCTGAGTGAGGTATATCTCACAGTCATTTTTGCTGTCTAGATTTCTCTAAAGGGTTTGCCGGATGTTGGCACCCTAGTTGTATTCAAGATTCTGCTGCTTAATAATACAAACCCTCAGATTTGCTGCACCGGTTTTCCCAAGTTGGGTTTTTCCGGGGACTTAGTCCAAAAATAACTGTGTCAATGTGGTTGTTTTTCATAGTATTTTGTTCAGATAGTTTCAACACTTAGATTTTATTCCACAACATTATTTGTGTAGACTGCTTCAATAATTACTTCGGTATTTCAATGTAATGAAATAATTATCAAATAATAGGAGAAGTAATTCAAATTTGTTGCAGTAGGAATCCAGATATAGGATTTTTCACATGGTATCAGAGCTTATTTAAGCTGAAGTGCAGGAGAAACGAAGAGAACCAGAAGATCAGCGCTGTAGAGTTTGGGATCTGCGTAAGCAGCAGCAGACCCTCCCAAAAAATTACGCTGTCCAGGCTAGGAGGGCATTCCAGTGCAGAAAAGGCTCCCTCTGAGAGAGTTGACAGAGGGGTAAGTTTTTTCAGTTGCAGAAGTGGCAGCGTAGCAGAGCAGCGTAGCTGAAGGACGCAGTTACTGCACAACAATAAGAGCTGGTGCATAAGCGTCAAAAAATTCTGAAAAACACAATTGGGGATTTCTTGATCTCAAAGGGTTTCTTACTCAAAGAAACTCAGTTTTTCCTGTGCAACAACAGAAGAAGTGACTTACTCCACAAGGAGTGCGTAAGTCAAGCTGAGCAGAGGGTTAGAGCAAGGCATTGATAGTTGAGGAGATGGCCAGCAACGGACTGCGTGACCAAGATAGATTGGAGGGTGCCTCCAACTACGTTATCTGGAAATCAAGGATAGAATTTCTCCTTGATGAACACGATCTGAAAGCCCTCATATACAGCGCAGTTGCAGAACCTCTTGATGCAGCACACCTGAGGCAATTCAAGAAGAATATGGCTAGAGCCAAGAGATTGATCCTAGATGGAGTGAAGGATCACATTGTACCTCACATAGCAGCCAAAAACACTACTAGAGAAATGTGGGTAGGGCTAGAAAAGCTGTACCAAGGATCTTTCGAGCAGCGGAATATGTACCTTGAAGAGAAGATGCGAAATATCAGGATGAAGAAGGGAGAGCGTTTTGACTCCTTGTCTCGGATTCAGGAGAACCGAGATCAACTGTCTGCAGTAGGATCTGCTCCTAAAGACTCGGAGCTAGTAAGGCTCATGCTGAACTCTATTTCAGAAGATTATCAAGTCTTCGTCCAAAGTATATTGGGCAAAGAAAGGCTTCTAGGATGGGAAGCAATGTGGGCAGCATTACAGCAAGAAGAGTTGAGGAGAGATTTCCTAAAAATCAACTGGGAGGATGCCAGTAGCAGTTCAAAGGTCA
The DNA here is from genome assembly GCA_034641835.2 of Pinus albicaulis. Taxonomy (NCBI): domain Eukaryota; kingdom Viridiplantae; phylum Streptophyta; class Pinopsida; order Pinales; family Pinaceae; genus Pinus; species Pinus albicaulis. Next base: position 976,644,286 of record CM076583.1, read on the forward strand.
AGAAGAAGGAAGAAGACAACACTGCCCTTGCATCAAAAGGGCAACAAAAGCAGAAGAAGAAAGATCTATCCAAGATCAAGTGCTTCCGGTGTGGGGAAATGGGGCATTATGCCACACAATGTCCTCTTAAGAAAAAGGATAAAGAGGAGAAGGAAGATCCAAATGCAGAAGCTGCCAAGATTGAGGTAGAGAAAGATTGTGCTATGTTAGTTCATATTCCAAAAGGAGAAAAGTGGGCTGATTTGGATTTGTAGATCCATAATCTACAAGGAGGCGGGATCCTTGAGCAGCTCATCTCTTGGATCACAAGCGAGCTACGACAGCCTTAAGACAGTAGTGGGACAAGTGGAGCAGTGGATGCATAGATCACAGATGAAGCAGAGGCAGATCTGGAGACTGGGAGGAGCAGCGCAGAGCAGAGCAACAACAGTGTAGAAGCAGCAGCAGCGCAGAGGCTGATGTGACTTCAGCAACGCAGAGCAGAGTTGCTTACGCAGTGCAGAGCTGCAACAACGCATAATGCTTTAGAGGGACAGTGCATTGCAGCAGCAGTGTGGGAGATTTCAACACAAGGGATTGATGTGACTTCAGTAGTGCAGAGGGAGTCTGCTTACGCAGTGCAGAGTTGTAGCTGTGCATCATCCTTCAGATGCCAGCACAGATCTGTAGCCTATGGAGCTTCAGTGATAAGGATGCAACCCATTTGACTTGTCTGTCAAAGATTGGGCAGAAGGTTTAGTTGTTTCTCTCAACAACTGAAGTTGTAGTGCAGCAGATCAGCAGTGGCAGTGCAGAGCAGCAACAATGCAGTATTTTTAGAGAGCTAGTGCAAGAACTAGCAACGGTCAGTCTTATTTTTCAGTTGCAGATTTACTTGTCCAATTTTGGATGTTTTTCTATTGCAATTAGCAACAGTAGCAGCAACAACATAGATGAGCAGCAGCAGCAGCAGTGCACAGAGAGGCAGCGTAGTGCAGAGTAGTGCTCACGCAATGCAAAGCAGTGCTCACGCAGTGCAGAAGCATGTTTGCAGAATTTAGAGGGAGTTGCAATACAATGGCAGTTGGCAGCAACATGCAGAGTCAGCAGCAGTATAGTAGCAACATTTTTGTGCAGTGTTGGTGAGTAGCATCAAAAACACAGCAGTAGATGTTACAAAAGTCAGATCAACAACACATTGAGTTGTCTTGCTAGAGCACTTTCCTCGCCAAGAGTGAGTGTTGATTTATGGTAGCATTGGATGTGCTCTAGCCTTGTAACTTTGTATATAGGCTAAGACACCTGTATTCCATAAAACCCAGAAATGGTTTTGGAAAATTCCACTTAGAGATGATTTAATTAAATTAATTAATCATTTTTTAATGTTTTCCTAAGTCCAAACTTAAGGAATTTGATTAATTAAAGTGTATTAATTAAATCAAGTGTGAATCTTCTAGATAAAGTCATGGATCACCTCCAAGTTAATCTTAGCCCTTGATTATGTTTTAATTTGGACCGTTGAAGAGTCAATGGAAGATTATAAGGAGGGTGAGGGGCCTATGGAAAATACACTTGACACTTGAGCCATTGAGCATTTTCGAATTTGTGTGAGAAGACACAGCTTTTGATCAAGAACAAATCACTAGGGTTGGGTTGCTAAGTGATTTTATTCAGTGATCAGATCTGGAGAGGGGCAGAAGCAGAGATTGGTCAGGAGGGCCAAGAATACATTTCAGAGAGAGGCAGCATCAACGCAGGAGAGAGACAACGCAATTTTTGGCAGGGGTGACGCAGTTACTGCAGAGAATCACGCAGAGCCAACGTAGTGTCTCTTCGAGTCAGTTTGGAGAAAGATAGAGGCTGGGGTTCTGAGCCATGAAGGCCAAGATCTAGCTTCAGATCAACCATATTAGCTACAGGAAGGGGTGACACAGTCCCTCTAGCTTGCCTACGTAGGCTTATGCAGATCCAATGTAAGCAATCACGCAGAGGCAGTGAGGGCTTCATCAACGCTGTTTTTGTTCAGCCGGAGACTTGCTGAGTGAGGTATATCTCACAGTCATTTTTGCTGTCTAGATTTCTCTAAAGGGTTTGCCGGATGTTGGCACCCTAGTTGTATTCAAGATTCTGCTGCTTAATAATACAAACCCTCAGATTTGCTGCACCGGTTTTCCCAAGTTGGGTTTTTCCGGGGACTTAGTCCAAAAATAACTGTGTCAATGTGGTTGTTTTTCATGGTATTTTGTTTAGATTGTTTTAGCACTTAGATTTTATTCCGCAACATTATTTGTGTAGACTGCTTCAGTAATTACTTCGGTATTTCAATGTAATGAAATAATTATCAAATAATAGGAGAAGTAATTCAGATTTGTTGCAGTAGGAATCCAGATCTAGGATTTTTCACACTGTTGGGCCATTGATGAGAGGATCTCATGCAGAGACCTCAAGGGAGGTGCGCTTCAACATCTCACGGAGTGCAAAGATTATTAGATGGAGGAGAATGGTATTCTACCTGGGGTGGATACCAAGTTTGAGCATGACACGATTCATCATCCACAGTGGGATGGATGGATGAGGAGGATGAGCAAGGGGTTGACAACCTACTTGCAGATCTATGGTATAGGGCAACAAGAAGCATGGCTGCGCTGGTTGCTTTTGGGTGAGTATGGTTACTATCCAACATCTCACATTTGTATGGTCCATGCCATGTATATCACTGATGTTATGCAGCAGCAGGAGGCATGGTTGCGCTGGTTATTGTTGAGAGGTTTTGGCCATCACATGACATATCCTGTGTCCATGTATGTACTTTTGTTTGGGACATGGCATAACTCTCACATGATGTGGCAGCAGGGAGCTTGTTTGTATTGGGCTGATGTGACATTCTACATGTCAATTAGTATGTTGTTACTCCATGACTTGCATCATGATGATGTAAGATGGCAACAAGAATCCTTGTTGCTTTGGTTACTTTTGGGAGAGTATGGGCTAACTTTCTCCCATACATTGCATGATGATGATAGAGCTTGGAAACAGGAGGCCTTACTGCATTGGCTTCTGTTGGGAGATTATGGTCATTATACTTGGTATGATGATGATGTGGTATGGCAACAAGAGGCATTGCTGCGGTGGCTTCTTTTGAGAGAGTATGGCTCTCATATTTATTTGGCATGGCAACAAGAGGCATTGCAGCGGTGGCTTCTATTAAGAGAGTATGGCTCTCTTACTTGGTTTAATGATGATTTGGCATGGAAGCAGAAGGCTTTGCTGCAGTGGTTGTTATTGGGAGAGTATGGTTTGACATTGTACATTTTCATCCATATGTCTCTACTTCTTATTTTGTACATTGTTGGGATGATGCTTGGATCCAACAAGGCCAACAGGGCCAAGGATGGAAGCATGGAGAGATACAATCTACTTCATGTAGCATGGGATGGAGAGATAGTTTATGAGTTGGGATTTTCCACTTTGGGAAGAGGCCACTTCACCTTATGTATCTCATGGATAGAGGAGGATCTTGGACAACTTATGGTTTCCACTTGGAGACTTATTGATGAGGAGAGGCATCTAACTTTTCAGTTGGAAGCCATTCTAGACATTCTAGAGAGGCAACTTTGGAGCTGGGCATGCATTACACATTGTAGCAGATGGGGAGACCTTCCATATAAGGATGCCATTTGGCAACATTTTGGCGGGGAGGACTGTAATATTCCCAATTTTCCATCAATTAATTGGAATATTAGAGTTCTTACTTTTCTTAATTAGTTAAGTAAATAAGAGGGTGGAGGGACTCATAAACTCCATAGATGAATAAAATCCACTTTTGATGTGTGTATGTGGATCATTTAGAAGTAGATCTGCAATATGGAGTAGTGGAGCAACTTCTTAATGAAGGAAGAGTGGAGATCATGCAACATTAATGATAAGATCATGGAGATCATGGAGGAAGTCAAATGAGATCATGGTGCATTAAAAGTAAGATCATAGAGCACTAATGATGAAATAGTGGAGGAAGTGGTGCATCTAATGCACATATGATGGAGAGAGTGGGAATTAAATGCAAAGATGGTGGAGAACTGTAATATTCCTTTTTTTGGTATCACCCATGACAGGGCTAGGAGGGACTTCCAGAGTTAGGAGCAGACAGGTCACATGTACAGATTGGTGCTATCAGTGGGCTCAGGAGCTTTTCGGAGGAGTTTTGAGGAGTTTTCATGGTTTCCGGAGGCATTCGCTTGATATACTCCATCATCCGAGCGGTTTGGCTTTCTTTCCGGTGCATTCCGATAACTTTCGGAAATTTGAGTTATTTCTGGGCTTAACTCAACTGATTACACTCAAGGTGGCATTCCGGGAGGAATATATGATGGAACACCTTAGTGTAATAGCTCATTAGAACCGGGACGAGGATACCTACATGGTGGGACAGTTAGACACGGATTCCAGTGACGGAGGAGGCATGGTAGCCGATTTACCCTTTTTTGCATTAAAAAGGAATATTTTAATAAAAGGGAAAAGTGCTCCATGAATAAAATAATAATAAAATAATGCTCTAGAAGGCTCCAAGAGATCTATAAAAGAAAGGGAGGAGACCACTGGAAGATATCTTTGGAGTAGATCGTTTTCTTGTGTATGAGAGGTTTGAGAATGTGGATTCTCTACTTCAGTCGTAGCCCCAGGACGGAAACCCTCAGGTGAGTTGTGAGTGTTGGACGGAAACCCAACTCTCTTTGAGGAGACTTCATTCAGAAGTTTCACAAAGCTTCAGTGATATTGGAGTGAGGATCATTCAGATCTTCAACGGAAGCTTCAGTGGATTCAGTGGTAGTTGTTGCCGGAGGGAGAGGGCAGCAGTTCAGTTTGGTGGCCAGCGCTGTTCAACAACTTATCTTGGTGGCCAGTTTTCTATCTCAGCTCTTTCTGGGTCAGATCTATATGTAAACCCCTCTTATTAGTTATAATAAAAGCTGAGATTCTTCTGTTCTATCTGGTATTCGATTGCAGTATTTATGTGTTTAATTTTACATGGCAATCTTCTGTTGAATTAATGTTGATTTTCGGTATAATTTGGGATTTAAGTAAATTTATGCAAATTCAGTAAAATATCCCATTTGGGGATATTACAGTGGTATCAGAGCCTTGGTCTTGGCTCAGCCTACGGGTTCTCAGTTTCCAGTTGCAGTGGTTATTAAGGGTTTTTCCAAAGGAAGTTCAAGGAGGTGCCAAATCTTATTTGCTCGAGTCATAATTTTGTTGCAGAAAATATATTTTGTGAAAAAGAAGTGATTGGCATGCTTCGAAAGCAATGTCCTACTGCCGCATGTGTAATAAAGATTCGACAATCTGAAACCGTCGAAAAATCTCCAAAGGGGCCTCGCATGACAAACCTCACATTTTAATTTTATGACGGAAAATTTTAGGGTCATGTTGATGAATTTTAAAGGGTCGAATCAAATCTTACTGGCGTTGTAAGATAAATTATATATAAAGAGAAAACACTGGCTGAAGGTTAAAGCAGAAAGAAAGCATGTATTACAAGGGGTATAAAGGTGGTGAGATGCTTGTGTTGAGTCCAAGGTTGTGATTGAGCCGCCGGATAACTAAAAGCTATAAAGCCACATTACACCTGTGAATATTCGAAGCGATACCAAGGTGATTAGAGTCCATTCATCGTTGACCCAGTGCCTAGTGGCTATGATCTGCATTTTGATCTGAGTCACGTGGTCAATGCGGCATGCGAAGCTGCGGAGTGTTGCACAAGCGACAGACAGGATCAAAAGGTGAAACTTACGTTGTTCCAGTTATACGAAACAAACCCGGTCACCAAGAATTAGGACCATGCGGATTTGAACACAGTCTAGAGACGCCATTGGTCCCTGCGAGTTCATTCTAAAACATTGAGCGTTGGAAAGATCATGGCTGAGCGTTGAGATTGATCTGGAACATATGTGTATTTGGGGTCACATTCCAATGAAAATCGGCTCAGGATCAATTCCAGCTGCCAATTAAGTACTTACATATTTCTATTGGTCCATGTTTGGCACAAATTTATCCCAGCCACCATAATTTGAATGCTTGTGTAATAGGCAATGTGGAGCGAATTATCTCTGTAGGGAGTCGAGTTACAAAAGTAGATTTTTTTTTTTTTTGGTGGAAAAAGACACGCATATGTTATCCCTCTGGCTGAGCATGTGTATAGTGGCCAAATTGTTGGAGTTAAAAGGGACAGATCCCACATATTCCTATGTTGCGTTGTGAGGGAAGACGTTGTGACCTTCAGTTTAGAGAATTCATAAATAGCCTTCAGCTGAGTTGGCACTATGAACATTCTGTTGGGGTACATCATCGCAGCAAATACAACCTCGGTTGAATAGCAAGTGTGGACACTAGTACAGTGGTATTAGAGCATTGGTCTTGGATTAGCCGTGGGTTTCTAGATTGAAGGATTTCAAATTTGGAGGTAGCGTGGTTCTATTCGTTGGGTGACCGAGTGAAATTCTCATTGTGTGATGAAAGTTGGATTTTATAGAAAAGTGTTTGGCCATTCACATGAAGTATAGTTGGCTCGGGGGTTATGAAACCGAGTGGGCAGAACAGAGGACTGTAGCCACGTTCGAGTTCTCAAAATTGTCGCGTTGAATTTTCAAATCGGTAGGACCGATTGACCAGGCTAAAGTCACATCTTGAGCCGCCTCTCTGAGCGAAGGAGCGACCACGTCATCGTGGTAGCTCAAGCAATATTTCGATAACAGGGCCTAGGTAGACTTCATCCAATGTGACGCTGATGGAGACTACTGGCTGGGGGCATAACTACTGCAGCATCCGAGTTTACCACGATTGCCGACGACAACAGAAGGTGTAAGCTACATATACCATTGATTTAATAAATCGTGTAACTGCTGTATATACCACTGATTTAATAAATCGTGTAACTGCTGTATGCGGAGATCGTGAAGCAAAGCTGTGGAGATCGATCTATTGTCGGTGCACAAAGCTGGTGGTCGTGGCAGCGGATTGGTGGGAAGGTTATGTGCGATAACGTGATCTGAACATCGCTGAACGTCAGCGAAACCGAGAAGGATCGGTAGCTAGGTTCATTACAGAAATCGTTGGCAGCATGTGCGTAGAAGATAATATCGATGCCACAATTTATCCATTGCTGCTAAGAGGGCTCACGCTATTCTTCCATTTTCCATTGGACGTGCTTTATTTAGCACCTGTATGTAATTAATTCCTATGAGAAGATGCCTCTGCAGGTGTAATTCTTTTATGAAACCCATGCGAGCACCTACAAAGAAATTGGAAGAAGAAATCAGTCAGTCCAGGGATCCTTCATATTGGTCCTGATTGGCTGTGCAAATATTCTGCGACATTTAGGAGGCTGCTACGAATGGGAATTGCGCTGTAAGGATCAACAACCCTCCGCTAGCACATTGATGTTCACACATTGCTTAAAACCAGTGAGCTTGTTGTAGCGTGTAATCAAACCCAAAATTCCAGAAGATAGGGGGTCAATTGCAAGTCGAAGTTGCCGATATCGCCTACAGAAAGCCGAATATCCTCTTGAAGATTATAACTCTAAAGTTGCGCTAAAGGCATTCACCAGAAATTTCTAGAGGGTACGTGGGAACTGTGGAAAATTTTGATCTCTGTAGGCCAAGTTAGCATAGGGGTCAGAGGTGCAGAGACCATTGGTTCTAGGCTAGAAGTTTATTCCCTGCATGCTACTTCACATGGAGGTGTGTATCACTTTGCCAACGTATTTCTGTTTAAGGTGTGGGCGAAGTTTCTCAAGGAGGCTGCACTAAACTTCTGAATGAACTATTACCCAGGTTCTATTTTCTCTGCTCATTTATCTGAGTTAAAATATTTTCAATTGTACAAAGCAGTGATATCTATAGTTTCCTGAGTAGTCAAAAGTTGTAGTAAGATTCTATGAACTATTCTCGAAACAAAATTATGGACATTCACCTACATCACTATAAAAACTCAGAAAAACAGTGATCATATCATTGCTTGAACCATGGAGGGATTCCTAAATAGAGTGATGAAAATGAAAATAGAGGTTGGTTCCTTAAACCACCATGCATCAGAAGACCAGAAAACAAAGCCAAACAGCAGACCCTTTTCAAGAGGAATTAATGCCATCCTTCGAAAAGGACAGCCAAAAGATTTGCAGGGAGAATTGGAGATTGGTCACAAAATTTCTGCACTTGGGACAGATCTGAAACACATGAAGATGTCATGGAGAGTTTTGTCCAAACTAGAAGAATTTAATGAACTCATGTCTACAATAGACCAAGCAGAAGGGAAGAAACTGATTTGGGCTCTAAAACCAGCTATGCTTGCTCTCATACAGCCCAAATTCTTGGAGGAACCTTGTGAAGGGGTCACACTTCCAGTTGCAACTTGCCTCAGTAACATCATGAAATTGACCGCACCTATAGCCCCATATAATGATGATATTATGAGGAGGATTATGAGGTTGATTGTAGAGACTTTTCAGGATTTGGACAACAGCATAGGCTCTACCTTTGGGAAGAAGCTTGAGATTTTATGGGGTATGGCCACATTCAAGACTTATGTCATCATGTTTGACCTTGAGTGTGATGACTTGATTTTGCAGATGTTCCAATGCTTCTTCAACATTAGGAGACATCATCCTGACACTGTCATAGCACACATGCAGTCCATCTTGTCATCATGTATGAGAGACCATGAGAGCATTGGCTGAGAGTTGCAGACCCGGTTGTTGAGCATTTGGAGGAGGAAGCAGTTGGTCTCACCTGCTGCTTATGAGCTAGCCCAAGCGCTGGTTGAGCAGAATATTGGGCTATTCAGGAGACAGTTGACCAGGGAGGAGCTGCTTCAGTTTGGTGGGTCAGGCAGCAGAAATGAGCTAAGGAGGAAGGGACTTTGCTTCATTTGCAAAGAACCTTGGGGACCTAATCACTCATGTTTGAGAGATGCAGATGATGTGGCGGAGACAGGACAGGAGGGCATTCCTTTTGTATGCCAGGGTGAGGGCTCTTCTTCAGATGAGTCCATGGGATCGGTGGAGGATGCTTCTGGGTAGCGAGAGCAGTCATGTGGAGTTGATGGCAGTAGGTCAGAGCTGCATTCCAGTATGCAGTGTGAGCAGTCAGGGGATTCTATAGGAGATACTCTGGGTGATGAGTCACTTGTGACGATTCATCCAGAGCAGCATATGATGGAGCCTGAGTTAGCAGAGGAGGATACTATGGACATCAGGCATGACATTTCTTTGGGTGAGAGCCAGATGGGCGCCCACATTGAGCCTATGATGGATGTGCGGCTAACATTAGGGTCAGCCGTTGAGGTGGAGCAGTCAGATGCACTGACATTGAGTACGGTGCCAGCAGTTGCAGGTCCATATCCTCTAGAGGTGTTGGAGGTTGATGGGATTGTCCTGCAGGGGGCTAGTGGACAGCAGGAGCTTTACATTCCCGATGAGAGGGATGAGTTGTTGGGGATGGTAAAGCATCCCTCTTTGGGCCGACACATTGATGAGGTACAGATAGATGTACATACAATCGATCGAGCTGTAGTACTTTCAGTGAGTAGTACTCTCCAAGAGTACATCGATGGGGCTTGCAACATACCTTGCCCACTTTGGTCCATTATAGAGAGAGGGGCTTCCTTCTACAGGCAGCTTCCATTGGCAGACAGGGCAGAGCAGTGGGAGTTGATTACGGGCTGGCGGCAACACTCTGGGCATGTTCCATGTGCAGTTGTTGCTACATTGGATTCTTCTTCTAGGATGGACTGGCGGGAGATCATGAGTTGGTACCTTCTTGATGGTACGGTATTCTTCGTAGGGAGCACAACAGAGCAGGGGCCCAGGGGCCCTTAGGCATAGTAGATGTTACAGATTCCAGTTGGCAGGAGGGCACAGGTCGTCGTTTCTTTAGCACTCCATCCCGATTTCAGGAGAGCAGGATCCACGTGGGATTGAGTCAAGACTTGGATTGGAGAGAGGTGATGAGTTGGTACACAGTTGAAATTACATAGTCACAGATACAGCACAGTAGGGGTCATGGTCTTCACCTCTTAGATTATCAGTCATAGCCCGAGGCAGTCCGAGCCGTGGGACTTGGGCAATGATTGGCCTTGGTGGCGATGGGATTTGGGAGGATTGTTGGTTGGCTGGTACAGTGAGCGGTCAGTTTGGGATCCCGGCATTGAGGGGTCTGTAATATTCCTTTTTTTGGTATCACCCATAACAGGGCTAGGAGGGCCTTCTAGAGTTAGGAGCAGACAGGTCACATGTACAGATTGGTGCTATTAGTGGGCTCAGGAGCTTTTCGGAGGAGCTTTGAGGAGTTTTCATGGTTTCCGGAGGCATTCGCTTGATATACTCCATCATCTGAGCGGTTTGGCTTTCGTTCTGGTGCATTCCGATAACTTTCAGAAATTTGAATTATTTTTGGGCTTAACTCAACTGATTACACTCAAGGTGGCGGGAGGAATATATGATGGAACACCTTAGTGTAATAGCTCATTGAAACCAGGACGAGGATACCTACATGGTGGGACAGTTAGACACGGATTCCAGTGACCGGAGGAGGCGTGGTAGCCGATTTACCCTTTTTTGCATTAAAAAGGAATATTTTAATAAAAGGGAAAAGTGCTCCATGAATAAAATAATAATAAAATAATGCTCTAGAAGGCTCCAAGAGATCTATAAAAGAAAGGGAGGAGACCATTGGAAGATATCTTTGGAGTAGATCGTTTTCTTGTCTATGAGAGGTTTGAGAACGTGGATTCTCTACTTCAGCCGTAGCCCCAGGACGGAAACCCTCGGGTGAGTTGTGAGTGTTGGACGGAAACCCAACTCTCTTTGAGGAGACTTCATTCAGAAGTTTCACAGAGCTTCAGTGATATTGGAGTGAGGATCATTCAGATCTTCAACAGGAGCTTTAGTGGATTCAGTGGTAGCTGTTGCCGGAGGGAGAGGGCAGCAGTTCAGTTTGGTGGCCAGCGCCGTTCAGCAGCTTATCTTGGTGGCCAGTTGTCTATCTCAGCTCTTTCTGGGTCAAATCTATATGTAAACCCCTCTTATTAGTTATAATAAAAGCTGAGATTCTTCTGTTCTATCTGGTATTCGATTGCAGTATTTATGTGTTTAATTTTACATGGCAATCTTCTGTTGAATTAATGTTGATTTTCGGTATAATTTGGGATTTAAGTAAATTTATGCAAATTCAGTAAAATATCCCGTTTGGGGATATTACAAGAACATGGAGAGACATCGCAGTCTTCATGGAGGCTAGTGGCCACATGTGCAGCGCAGTTATGAGGTGGGCCAGGGCTATGGAAGGCTCACAAACTATATAAGGAAGATGAAGGCAGCAATAGAAGGCAGGCTTTAGATTTTGATTATTGATATGTTTAGATCAATGTTGCACGAAGCGGGGACAAAGCGGAGACGTTTTTTTGAAGCGGATACGCGGAAGCGTCATTTCCCAAAAATCTAGGAAGCGAAGCGTCTCAAAACCGTCTACTATATATATATATATTTATATATTTTTTGCATTTATATTAAAAAACACATCCAAAATACCAGACTAGTTGTAGAAGATATAAAACATGCATATTTGTATACAAATCAAGATAGATATGGCATCCATTGTACATCAATGGTTAATTATTTGAGCATCAACCATCTAGAATCTAGATTCTTCTCCTCTTGTCTCGCCTTTGCCTCTACCTCGATTGTCTAGGGATATTAGTCAACATTTCCCAATTTTAATCAAACTACCTAACTGAAGCCTTAAAATATGGTGGAAAAAGCTTAACGTGCTTGATCAATGATTTGAATTGATTGAAAGGTAACTTTTTGCTAAGGCCATGACAAAGGAGTTCAACAATTAACACCACCAAAACACTAGGGTACATGAGCACATAGAGGGCTTGGTGCTCTTGATTAAATGCCAATCACATACCCTCATACATGATATGATCTAATGAAAAGCCACAATCTCATTGATCCTGAATTCCTTAAAACTGTTAATTTTGTTGAATTTTGAATTGGATATGAAATTCTATTTTCTCCATATGAAGCCCGATGGGGCTGGAACCACTCTTAAACATCCTAAGTCATTTCATGGTAATGTTAAAAATTTAAGTAAAAGGATGAAAATGAAAGATAAAGGAGAATGTCTCTTTTACTTTAAAAATTTAACATTACCATGACGGGGCATCTAGGAAGCATCTAAGGAGCATCAATTGAGCACCTTGGGAGTGTCCGGGAAGCCCCATCCCAACTTAAGTCAAAGATTTTTTTTTAAAACAATTTAGAACCCCGCGGAACCGCCCATCTCCCTCTGGATCCACTGGCGATCTGCGCGGATCCGTGCCCAAAACTCCATGGATCCCCAACAGATCCTTTTCTGGATTCGCAAATTGGGAATCTAGAACCGCGGATCGGGCTTGTGTGTTTCCAGATTTCCAGGAATCGCCTAAAAACGGTGGAACCACGGATCTGATTTTCGGATCCGCGGTTCCGTTGGAGGATCGCCCAAGGATCGGTACGGGATGCAGTTTCGACCTTGGATCCTTGGGGGGGCGGGGAAAGATCGTGCAACACTGGTTTAGATCTGGATTTGTCATTTGACATTTCTATGAACGCTTGAGTTGTTTAGCTAAGTCTGCAGTGCTATTTAGCACACGAGTGTTTCCGAGCGGAAATCCCACCCTTACCCACGGGGGACTTTGAGTGTCTACTCTGGGAAGGTTTCTTTGAGCTATCATACATCATCAGGCATTGGTGCCACATTTAGCCCCTCTCTACAACATATTCAGTCTCAGGAATTACGCATTCCTGCTTGAGGGTTTGAGAGGAGGTGGTTGTTTCTAGCATTTCAGCTAGGAAACCGGTGGAGGATTCATCCTTTCACCTTGGGCTTCAAGATCAGTCTTCCAGGAGCAGCGTATTCATATCCGGCATTCAGGCCAACATTTCATACCTCCATGCAACAACAGTTCCCCAAGGAATTGCGTAGTCTAGTCCTGTAGATCTGAAGGAGGAAGGAAGTTTCCAGTATTTCAGCTAGAAAACCTGTGAGGGATCTTCCCCTCACCTTGCTGAGCTTATTTCCATCATTCAGGAGCTGATTTGCATTATCTAGCGTCAGGCTATAGAGTCTCCATCCTTGACAGCACAGTTTTTGTCCAGCAGTTGTGTAGTTGCAGCTGCAACTTGATTAGAGGAAGGAGGAGCTAGATATTGAGCTTTTAGCTTGAGGATCTAGTGAAGAGATCAACCCTTCAAGCATTGATCTGATTGTATCATATTGCAGCATTCATATGATCAGTTCATGCTTCAGATCTGCATACCCAACAGTCATATGTTGCAGGGTCTAAGAGGGTGATTTTCCAAGATTTTCAGATCTGGAAATCCTTTCTGGGTTATCTTGGGTATTCATCATAGAGCCCGGATCTGAAATCCCGACATCATCTGAGCTCCGGAATTGCCATATCTACACTTTTATTTTCAGCTGGCAGTGGTAATCCTGACATTCGTCGCAGGGATAGCGCAGTATTACCTCTAGCAGTCCAACTGTTACGCAGTCCCTCTTGTGGGAGGACGTCAGGGTCATTCTAGCCTCCTTGTTTGGTTTGAGTGTCTCATAATTTGAGCAATGTTGTACTTGTTAGTCCACCTCCTATTAATAAAATGGCTCAGCTATTTTATACATTTTTATGGTGTATTTAGATTATTTGTTCATTGCTGCAGTTTCCAGCTATTGTGTTTTTGTAGAACTGCATTCTCCCTTTTGGGATATTACAGTTAGTTTTTGTAGCATCAGATGTGTTCTAGCATCGAGATTTGGCAGAGAGGTTAGAATACATGTATTCTCCAATACCTAGAAATCGTTTCTGGAAATTCCACCTAGAGACAACTTAATTAAATCAATTAGTCAGTTATTAATATTTCGTAAGTCTAAGCTTAGGCAATATGATTAATTAAAAAGTATTAATTAAGTCATGGTGAGAATCTTCTAGAAAATGACTTGGATCAAGTTCTAGTTAATCTTAGCCATTGATTAAGTTTTAATCATGGTCGTTGATGTCTCAATGAGAGATTATAAGAAGAAACTCGATGAGGCTTGGAGAACACACTTGCAGAGTTCGATTTCACTGGCAGATCGATTTCCTGAGTAACAGTGCTGAGTTGTCGGAGAGAGAGTTAGTGAGCTCGAAGCAGTGAGAGAGGGGCAGGGATAGTTAGGTCGAAGGAAGATTTTCCAGTTCCGGTGAGTGCATTGCAGAGAGGCAGTGAGTGTCACAGAGAGGTAGCGCAGATCCATGCAGAGGCAGCGCAGTGCTTCAGAGGAGATTCTGTATTTTGCTGGGGAGAAGCAGTGATTCAGTGCCAGAAGCCGAAGAGAGAATCTGGAGGCCAGGAGGATCCATTTCCCAGACAACAATTTGCAAGATAGCGAGAGGAGAAGCAGTTCTGAGTTTGTGGGACGCAGTGCTGCGTAGGCTGACGTAGTGACTGCGCAGAGGCAACAAGGAGCAGCTCAAATTGAGCTAAGGTCAATGTCATATCGCCAGTGGGAGTGAGATTTTTCTCACTAGATTTACTGTTAGTCATTTCTCTATATGGATTGCTAGATTTAAGCATCCATAGTTTTGTACTCATATTTACTACTGCATAATAATCAAACCCTCAACTGTTGCACCGGTTTTCCTGATTTGGGTTTTTCCGAGGACTTAGTCCAAAAATAACTGTCTATTTGTGTGTGTGTATCTATTCTTCCAGTGTTATTTTTCTGCCGCAGTATTAGTTTTGTAAAGGCTGCAGTGTATTAGTTTCGATATTTACCGTAGCACAATAAATAATTTGTTTGATTAATTTAACATATAGAAGAAACTATATCGATTGTTGTAGTAGGATTTTGGGTAACAGAATTTTCACATGGTATCAGAGTGTAGAAAGAAAGCAGGAGAGCTTAGCTGTCGAGAGGAGGAGCTTCGCAGCACTGCATAAGCAGCTCGAAACCCCCAGAGGCAGCGTAGTCCCTTTGGTCAGGAGGGTCGATTTTTGAGGAAAATTCTATCTCTGAGAGAGTCGATAGAGAAATTAGATTTTCCAGATCGAAGATTGTCAGAGGTAGAGGGAACAACAATATTTTCCTTGCAGAGCAGATCTTTAGTTGGGACATAGTTATTTTGCAACAATTTGCTAGAGAAAAATAACGTTGGGAGGAAGGAAGAGCACACACTGAGGAAATTCTTTGCTCGAAGAACTTCTAGTTTAGAAGCTCGATTTCTCACTGCAGAGCAACAATAGTTGTGAGAAAATTTGCCCACTTTAGCAGGGAGTGCGTAGAGCCTAGCAGTAGCTGTGCAGAGGAGAAGAGGAGTTCGACATTTTTGTAGAGATGGTGTTAGTACTGGTTTTGATTCCTTTCAAAGCTGCCCTCTCCATCATTTTTTCTTGGCCTCTAGCTCCTTATGGTTCAATTCTTTCGCATCCTTTTCGCCATTTTCGCCATTTCTCTTCGATCGTTTCCTCATTTTGCCAAAATACTAAAACGTCCAGCTTTTCATTTCTTTCAAAATCCCTTTTTTCCATTTTTTATAGTTAAAAAGCAGCTCTGCCCCCCACAACAAACCTTTAATATATATATATATATATATCATATATTACATATATGATATCATATATATTTTCCGCACTTAACTGTATTGAAACCCTTACCTTTCATCGCAATTGACGTTTTGCAGATCCAAACTTATTACATATCACAATTACCGTCCCCTAAAAACCCTCCGAAATGCGATTTGCAGGATTTCTGGGACCCATCATTTTCTTTTGGTTTGCTTCATAAACTTTCGATATATGTTATAATTTCTTTATAATATGATTTTGGCGGTTGTATTATATCCCATTGAATAAACGTAATTTTTCATTGTCTGCTTTTAAAAATCCTTTAAATGGGACCCATCACCTTTTCGCATCACAAGATCGCAACATTACTTACCTTTTCCATTCACCTCCGCCTTTCCTTTTTCCCGTTTGCAATATAAAGTGGGGCCCTTTCCTTGCCATGTCACCTTCCATATCGCATATCGCAATTTCTATTGTCATCCATTCATGTTACCTGCCCCATTTCCCCGATCCCCGATATGCGATAAGTGTTCCTATCCCCGAAATGTGATATAACCTCCGGTCCCCGAAATGCGATAAGTCTCGAAAGCCCCGAATTGCTATAAAGTTTGACCGTCGATATGCGATAAGTTTGACTCCCCGGTTTTCTATATCGCAAATCGCAAAACACAAATTCCATCTGCTCCTTCAATGCTCTCTTCTCCTGATTGTGATATAAAGTGGGACCACCCCTCCCTGCCACGTCATCACCCCCATCGCAAATCGCATTTCCTCTCGCTTGTGCCTTATGTTCAAACGTTCCGACCCCGATTTGCGATTGCGATATATTTACAAAGGGTTTTCTCCTCCCGCTCATGAAACTCTGCTATTTCTTTTTATCCGCCTTCATCCCAATCGCGACAAACAAGAAACCAAAGGAAAGAAAGAACATCAAAGTTTCTCTGAAACAGATTTCTACCATTACTCTCAACACCAACACGTTTCCACAAGGCATCAGGCAACATTCAAGGAATAGCCACACGTCACTTTCACTGCTGTTTACACTTTTTGTGGAGTTGGTTGCGCCAGAACCGAGGAGGAGTCTTCCTATAGACTGCCACATCATACAACCACTTCGAATTGTTAGCCTTGATGCTGTTTATTTTGATTATGTCATAGCACTTTGTATTAAAGTTTTAAGATAAGCCTCATCTCTTGCACGAGATCGTAATAACTTTTGGGAATAAGTTTCCTCCTTTTGTGGGGATGACAGTTTTATATTTTTGTATATATGTGACAAACTGCTATGAAGTAAAGGGAGATGGTTGGTGGCACAGGGCCTAATGCCTTGGCCTTGTTGTTGATCCTCATACTATTCCTGAAGCTGTGTATTGTTGAACACATAATATATTCCAGTTACACTCTTGAGGTCTCACAAAATCATATGGTGTGTGTATTGTTTTCCCTTTTGTTTTTACATGCTTTATCTGCCTTTCCAGATTTATCATAAAAGTTCTATCTTATGCTTTTATAAGTCTTGTGAACCTCCAAGACATATGGATCTGTTTTTGTAAGTCTTGTTCCAGGCTTTCTTGATTCAGTACGAATTGAAGATTGTTCATAAGCATTCCTTAAGGTGGAATTAAACCCTGTTTCATGTTTTTATAAGTCTTTTGATCTAGCATGCATATTAATATGTTTTTGTCAGTCTTGACTCACCAAGCATTCCTGATTCATGAGGTCATGTTAGTTAGAAGCATTCCTTGTAATGGGATTCTTTAAATGTAAAGTGAGACTCTTGTAAGTCTTTTAAAAGCATTCTTTCACTATACATTTCAGATTTGGAATTTGTGTCATTTTTTTCCTCCCAGCAGTGGATTTCTGTCCTATAGACCCACTTTCTTTCTCCCATTCTTCTAATCATTGAACTACAAATTTTGCTACCACATCATATATATGAGTGCCCTCATATGTGTCAGAGCTTTTTATCTGTTCAACGTTCCTTTCAGAGTGTTTGAGATCCAACCACTTTCCAAAAAACCCAATCAAATCATAAGAAATTGCCTTAGAGCTTAGGATGTGTCTGGACAGGCACTTGAAGCAGTCCAAGTGCTGATTCCAATGCTAACAGATGGCATCGACAGGGCTGAGAGATCAGAATCGGTTGGACAGAGCCTCCAATTACGTGATCTGGAAGGCAAGGATTTCTTGTCTTTTAGATGGCCTACATTGATAACGTGGTGGCTATACCCACGAATCCAGATCAACTCAAGGCCTACAAGAAGGAGATGGCGAAGGCAAAGAGACTGATTCTTGATGGCGTTCGAGATCATGTGGTGTCATACATAGTTGGCAAAGATACTGCCAAGCGGCAGTGGAATGCTCTTGCTATGCTATACCAGGGATCTTCTGAGCAACGAAAGATGTATCTTGAGGAGAAGCTGAGATGTTCCTGTATGCAAAAGGGGGAGCACATAGAACCCTTCCTCACTAGGCTTCAGGATGTCCGAGACCAATTGCCAGCTATAGGGTCAACGCCCCAACCTACAAAATTGGTGCGGTTAGCTCTGAACAGCGTTTCCGAAGAATGGCAGGTCTTTGTCCAAAGTATCTTGGGCAAAGACAAGTTGCCAGAATGGGACCGAATGTGGGTTGATCTGCAACAGGAGGAGATGAGGTGAGATTTGGTGAAGAGCACCATTAGTGGCAGAACTAGCAGCGCAGGAGGAGGAGAATGTAGTCCTCGCATCAAAGGGGCAGCAAGAGCAGTGCAGGAGGAAGAAGGACCTTTCCAAGGTCAAGTGCTTCAGATGTGGCGAGTTAGGCCACTATAGCACTCAGTGTCCTCTTAGAAAGAAGGATAAGGAGGAGAAGTAGGACCAACAGGCTGCATCCACGGAGATTGATAGGCTGTCCTCCAGATTGGAGGAAGATTTTGCCATGATAGCAGACATGGGGTGATTTGGTTTTGTAGCCCCAGAGTGCTACAAGATGGGCAAGATTCTTCAGGAGGTACACCTCATGAATCAATACCTTGCTACGGGAGCCCACAGTATGCAGTAGCAGGATGAACCAATGGCAGTTGGTGCAGTCAGGTACCAGAGTGACAAATGTAATGGCTAGTAGCAGTTAGAGACTGAGCAGCGTAGTGCAGAGGTGGAAGTAGTGCAGTTGGCACAGTGCAGAGTCAGCAATAGTGCAAAGGCTTCAGTGACATCGCAGAGACAAGCAATAGTCAAGACTCGGGTGATAGATGCATCACACTGACCAAAGTTGGTTCAGTCCTTTGGACATTTCTCAGTTGCAGACAATGTTGCATGAAGCAGGGACGAAGCGGGGACGTTTTTTGGAAGCGGATACGCGAAAGCGTCATTTCCCAAAAATCTAGGAAGCGAAGCGTCTTAGAACCGTCTACTATATATATATATATTTATATTTTTATGCATTTATATTAAAAAAAACATCCAAAATACCAAACTAGTTGTAGAAGATATGATAACATTCATATTTGTATACAAATCAAGATAGATATGGCATCCATTGTACATCAATGGTTAATTATTCGAGCATCAACCATTTAGAATCTAGATTCTTCTCCTCTTGTCTCGCCTTTGCCTCTACCTCGATTGTCCACGGATATTAGTCAACATTTCCCAATTTTAATCAAACTACCTAATCCAAGCCTTAAAATATGGTGGAAAAAGCTTAACATGCTTGATCAATGATTTTGACTTGGTTGAAAGGTAATTTTTTGCTAAGGCCATGACAAAGGAGTTCAACAATTAACACCACCAACACTAGGGTACATGAGCACATAGAGGGCTTGGTGCTCTTGATTAAATGCCAATCACATACCCTCATACATGATATAATCTAATGAAAAACCACAATCTCATTGATCCGGAATTCCTTAAAACTGTTAAGTCTGTTGAATTTTGAATAGGATATGAAATTCTATTTTCTCCATATGAAGCCCGATGGGGCTGGAACCACTCGCAAACATCCTGAGTCATTTCATGGTAATGTTAAAAATTTAAGTAAAAGAGTCATTCTCCTTTATCTTTCATTTTCGTCCTTTTACTTAAATTTTTAACATTACCATGACGGGGCATCTAGGAAGCATGTAAGGAGCATCAAGGGAGCACCTTGGGAGTGTCTGGGAAGCCCCAACCCAACTCAAGTCAAAGAAATTAAAAAAAAATAAACTTAGAACCCTGCGGAACCACCCATCTCCCTCTGGATCCACTGGTGATCTGCGTGGATCCGTGCCCAAATCTCCATGGATCCCCAACGGATCCTTTTCTGGATTCGCAGATCGGGAATCCAGAACCGCGGATTGGCCTTGTGTGGTTCCAGATTTCTAGGAATCGCCTCAAAATGGCGGAACTGCGGATTTGATTTTCGGATCCGCGGTTTCGTTAGAGGATCGCCCAAGGATCGGTACGGGATGCGGTTCCGACCTTGGATCCTTTGGAGGGGGGGGGGAAGGATCGTGCAACACTGGTTGCAGATGCTGCAGTTTCAACAACAATAGATAAGAGGAAGTTGCAGATGTTGCAGTAGCAGCAACAAAAAAGTTGCAATGCAGATGCAGTGGTTGGCAGCAGTACAACAAGGTTAGCAGCAACATAGATGCAACACATATCAAAGTTGCGCAGTATTTGGTGGGCAGATCAGCCAGACATCAACATCGTGACAGGAAATGGTGCAGAGGCAGTGTATTGTAGCAGCAATTGCAGTTGCAGTACTAAAAGACTTTCCACGCTAAGAGGGAGTGTTAGTTTTTGTAGCATCGGATGTGTTCTAGCCTCGAGATTTGGCAGAGTGGTTAGAAAACATGTATTCTCTAATACCCATAAATTGTTTCTGGAAATTCCACCTAGAGACAACTTAATTAAATTAATTAGCCAATTTTTAATATTTCCTAAGTCTAAACTTAGGAAATAAGATTAATTAAAAGGTATTAATTAATTCATGGTGGGAATCTTCTAGAAAATGACTTGGATCGAGTTTTAGTTAATCTTAGCCATCGATTAAGTTTTAATCATGGCCATTGATGTCTCAACGAGAGATTATAAGAAGAAACTCAACGGGGCTTGGAGAACACACTTGCAGAGTTCGATTTCACTGGTAGATTGATTTCTTGAGTAGCAACGCTGAGTTGCCAGAGAGAGAGCTAGTGATCTCGAAGCAGTGAGAGAGGAGCAGGGATAGTAAGGCCGAAGGAAGATTTTCCAGTTCCGGTGAGTGCATTGTAGTGAGGCACTGAGTGTCACAGAGACGCAGCACAGAGCCACGCAGAGGCAGCGCAATGCTTCAGAGGAGATTCTGTATTTTGTTGGGGAGAAGCAGTGATTTAGTGCCAGAAGCTGAAGGGAGAGTTTGGAGGCCAGGAGGATCCATTTCCCAAACAACAACTGGCAAGATAGCGAGAGGAGAAGCAGTTCCGAGTTTGTGGAATGTAGTACTGCGTAGGATGATGCAATGACTGTGCAGAGGAAACAAAGAGCAACACAAATTGAGCTAAGTTCAGTGTCAAATCGCCAGTGGGAGTGAGATTATTCTCACTAGATTTACTGTTAGTCATTTCTCATTATGGATTGCTATATTTAAGCATCCATAGTTTTGTTCTCAGATTTACTACTGTATAATAATCAAATCCTCAGTTGTTGCACTGGTTTTCTCGAGTTGGGTTTTTCCGGGGACTTGATCCAAAATTAAATTTGTATTTGTTTGTGTGTGCATCTACTCTTCCAACGTTATTTTTCTTTCGGAATATTTGTTTTGTGAAGGTTGCAGTGTATTAGTTTCGATATTTACCGTAGCACACAACAAATAATTTGTTTGATTAATTTAACAAATAGAAGAAACTATATTAGTTGTTGCAGTAGGATTCCGGGTAACGGAATTTTCACAAAGTGCTTCAGATGTGGTGAGCTCGACCACTATAGTGCTCAACGTCCTCTCAGGAAGGATAGGCAGGAGAAGCAGGACCAGGAAACAACGTATGCTGAGATAGACAAGCTGTCCTCCAGGTTGGAGGAAGAGTTTGCGATGGTTGCAACCATACGTCCAGGAGAGAGGTGGGGCGATCTAGAGCTATAGTCCCAGAGCAACACAAACATGGGAAGGGTCCACTGAGGTGTCCACCTCATGGATCATTACCTTGCTACAGGGGTCCACAGTATTCAATAGCAGGATGGATCAGTGTCAGTGATATAGTCAGATTCCGGAGCGACAGTTGCAAACTAGTGGCAGTCAGGTGCTGAGGAGCGCAATGCAATGTTGACAGCAGAGCAGGAGGCTCAGTAGCAGCGCAAATTCTTAAGTGGATAGTGCAGTGGCTAGTAGCAGTCAGAACTCGGGAGACAAATGCAACAAACACAATTGATTCAATATTCAGGGTGCTTCTTAGTTGCAGTTGTTGCAGTAGCAACAACAAAAGATGAGAGGGAGTTGCAATGCAAATGCAGAGTTGGCAGGAGTATAGTAGTGTCAACAACAACATGGATGCAACATCACAGTTGCGTGGTTGGTGGGAAGTAGCTAGACATCAACAACAACATGGATGCGACATCACAGTTGCACAGTGGTTGATGGGCAGTAGCCAAACATTAGCAGCGTGACAGTGAGGTGGTACAAAGACAGGGTGTTATGACAGAGTGTACAACACTAGAGAGAACACCTTCCTCGTTAATAGGGAGTGTTAGTTTTTGTAGCATCAGACGTGTTCTAGTCTTGAAACTTTGTGGAGAGGCTAAAACACACAAGTTCTCCGTAACCCAAAAATCATAACTAGAAATTCCACCTAGAAGTGTCTCAATTAGATTATTACCCTTTTTTAATATTTCCTAAGTCTAAACTTAGGAAATCTGGTTAATTAATCAGAATTAATTGAGATAAGGTGTTAATCATCTAGAAACTCACACGGATCGACAAGGAATTAATCTAGGCCCTTGATTAAGTTTTAATCTTGTCCGTTGCATGTCCAACAGAGGATTATAAGAAGAAGTCGGGGGGTAGATGTAGAACACACTTGAGACACTCAAGATCAATTTCCTTGGAGAGTTAAATTTTCTAGAGGCAGTAGCCAGAAGAGTTCGAGTTTCAGAAGGAAGCAGAGACAGAGAGGGGCGGGGACAGTGAAGTCGGAGGAAGATTTCTAGATCCAATGAGTGCATTTGCAGAGAGGTCGAAATTTCTCCAGGAAGCTGCACAAAAGCTTCATTGGGCAGTTCGATTTGCTGGGGAAGGAAGATGTTTTCAATTCCAGAGGTCGGGCAGAGGTTCGAGAGGGCCGAAGAAGCATTTTCCCAGCTTGCACCACGTCTTGATCTTCAGTTGTTCCGAGCTGAGCGTGTAGCAGACTGCGCCAAGGTGACGCAGAAGCTGCGCTGAACTAGGTGGACGACTTGATTTTCAGTGGCAGTCGAGTGTCGGGATTGCTCAGACTGAGGGTAATTTCCCTCAAGATATTTTTGCCAGTATTTTC
The DNA here is from genome assembly GCA_034641835.2 of Pinus albicaulis. NCBI lineage: Eukaryota > Viridiplantae > Streptophyta > Pinopsida > Pinales > Pinaceae > Pinus > Pinus albicaulis. The sequence goes on from CM076583.1 coordinate 976,667,379, forward strand.
TTAGTAGGATAGCCAGTATTCGACATCTGGATTGTACTCATATAAATTCACTGCTGCTTAATAATATAAAACCATCAGTTGTTGCACCGGTTTTCCCAGGTTGAGTTTTTTTCGAGGACTTTAGTCCAAAAATAACTGTGTTAATTTTTTTTGTGTGTGCTAGATTTTCTCAGTTTCCTGCACTATTTTCTTCCGTAGTTTTATTTGTGAAGGTTGCGGTGTGATTTATTCAGTATTTTCCGTAGCAAATAAATTGTTAAATTAATTAACAATTAGAAGAATAATTTCCAGTTGCTGCAATATGATTTTAGTGGTGAATTTTTCACATGGAGGTGAAGAAATATTTTTCCAGAGTTTTGCCGGGGTTTGGCAAGCCATATTGTAATATTCATCAATTGTAGAATTTGCCGAAGATTAATAAAAACCTAAGATTTGAATAACAAGTTTTCCCTTTGGGTTTTTTCCAAGGATGTTTTGTCCAAAAATATTAGTGTCCATTTTGTGATTGGTTTTCTCCCAGAGTTTCCGCACTTTAGTTTGGTGAATATTACAATTGTGTTTTTATTCATTTTTGCAGTAAAATAATTTTGCTCAGAATGAAATACATTGGATAATTATCGGTTGATTGCAATAAGTGATATTTTTATCGATTTTTCACATGGTATTAGAGCAAATTTGAAGCACCGAGGTTTACCGGAGTAGATCAACGCAAGGGTTTGGAAGAGGAAACCAAGGGTTTAATACCCAAATTGATTTCTTCAGTTTGTTCTAGATTTACTTGGAGGACTTTTACCAGGGTTTTTTTTTGCAGGAGAGGCTGAGATTTTCAGCTAGGCTATAAAAGTTTCTGGAGGGCCATGTTCCCCAGATCTAGTTGCATGTGAGGGGTGTTGAGGCAATGTTGAGGGCTGAAATATTCCAGGAGGGCCAAGAGGGCGAGGCTGAGTCTTCTTTTGAGGAGGTCGAGATCAGTTGCAGTGGGAGACCATAAGGTTTTCCAGGTATTTTTGTTAGCTGTAAAAGAAATATTATTTTCATTTTCTGTCGAGGGATTTAGTAGGATTGAGGAATCAAGATAGGTTGGATGGCGCATTGAAATTTGGTGTTTGGAAAATCCAGTGCCTTCTTATTTTGGAAGAGCATGGACTGAAGGAGTTTGCTACGACACATATTGTTGTACCAACATATCCTATCATGTTGCGCGAGTATCAGAATGATGATGCCAAGGCTAGGCGTATTATTTTAGATGGGGTCAAGGACCACATTGTTCAACATTTGGCAGAAGAAAATACAACCAAGAAGATGTGGGATGCCATCAACAAACTTTTCCACGATAAAAATATGAATTGGAAAATGGTCCTAAGAGAGAAGCTCAGAAGCACTAGACAAAATAAGGCAGAGAATGTGGTTAGTTATCTCACCCTTATTAGGACATTCAGAGATGAGCTAGCAACAATTGGAGAGAAGGTCGATGACGGAGAGCTTGTGAGAATAGCCCTGAATGGGTTTTAGAAACAGTGGGATTTTTTCGTGCAAGTGGTCAGTGGAAGATCTGATTTTCCTACCTAGGACCACTTGTGGAACAACTTCACACATGAGGACTTTCGATTGAGCCTTGTGAAAGGCAACGATGATACTAGTAACAGTTCTGAGCAAAATGGAGATGACAACGAGAATGTTGCCCTTGTAAGCAAGGGAAAAGCAAAGGAGGGATCCAATAAAGGGTCCTGTTACCCCCCACCAGTGGGTGACCACCATAGGAGAAATTTTTCCTCCTAGATTTGTTTTCAACTGACATCCAACAACCCCTTGCAACCACTAGATAGCTCGATGTGCCACCATTCTTCGCCACCTGAGACAACCATTAGGTGCCCTCACCCATCTATTATGATCGTATGTTTGAAGGTGGGCCTTCCAACATCGAAGGTATGGCCTTTCATTATGTAATTGGATATTTTTGCTTACTTATCTATAAGGTTCCAATTTAACATAATTTAATAGAAATTGTTGCTCAGGAAAAGCCCTAGTTATCTATTAGCAGAAATTAACAACTGTTATTCAGATTAACCAGAAAACTAAAAAAAAATCTATTTATTCATTTGTTAATACTTGATAATCTTGTCTGATGGTGTTTCTAGCGGTTGTTGCTCCCACTTCTGTTACCAAATGACCAAAACCTCCCTGCCAAATTGGGCATAATCTCGGTACCCAGTTCTAGAATACTTAAAATTGAAGCGGTCTGGTCCTCGTGCCCAAAAGCTTCAAGAACACTCAAGCTCAAATCAGTGACTTTACTAGAAATTCCTACTGCCGTCTCAGTCTCAGATTTATTTATTTATTTTTTATGGCCTCCTCAACTCTCTTATACGCATAATTCCACTGATTCCCAACCTCCTTGCTGTCAGCCTCCTCCCTCCACCGTTTCCATATTTCTCTTCGTTGTCACCCTCCTACCTTCTCGACCCTTCTTTTCCTTTTGGATGGAGGCGGTTATGAAATGAATCGTCGAAAGGTTTATTTATTTACTTTTAGGTTTTAATAGTGTTTTATTAAATTTTAGTTTCTAATTTAATTAAATAGTTTTATTTATATATTTAAACAAGTTGCTTTATTTTAACCTTTAATTAATTTAATTTATTTACTTTAATTAATTATAAATTAAATAAATTAAATTTATTTTTTCATTATCTTTTTGATATGTATAGATATATTTTTGATTTAAAGGGTTAATCCTATATATAGGTATATAAGGATGGTAAACATATCAAGGCTCCACTCGATATATTTATTATCTTCTGGTGAGTTAGGAATTTATTTCGATAATCGATTAATCAACTTTTTCCAATATTAGCTAGTGTGTATAGTAGTGCAATACATGCGGTTCATGCATATGTAGCTATCATATGGATGCCCTGTATGCATGCTAATATTCATATTTTGTTGTAATTGTAGGTGGGTCATTACATTATCAGGGACACATCTGGACATGAATTAGTGGGGGGATTCAGCGGAAAGAGTGGGCTTGGTCTATACTCTTGTCCCCTTGTCCAACTTGGTGGTTAGTCTTGTATCCTAGTCTTGTGGGATCTCCTCTACTGGCTACTAGATTTAGGAGTGGCACTACATGGAAACCTTGATTTTGGTTGCGTGATCCCGCTTCCCGACACCACATACATCACTCCTCTCCGCTCATTATAACCCCTCTCCACATATTTCTCATCTAGGTCCACATTTTTCCATTGGGTCCACAAGGAGGGAGATTCAGCGGAAAGAGTGGGCTTGGTCTATACTCTTGTCCCCTTGTCCAACTTGGTGGTTAGTCTTGTATCCTAGTCTTGTGGGATCTCCTCTACTGGCTACTAGATTTAGGAGTGGCACTACATGGAAACCCTGATTTTGGTTGCGTGATCCCGCTTCCCGACACCACATACATCACTCCTCTCCGCTCATTATAACCCCTCTCCACATATTTCTCATCTAGGTCCACATTTTTCCATTGGGTCCACAAGGAGTTAGCCTCCCCTTCCCATTGTCCACAATTTGGGCCAGGCTTGGAATGATGCCCCAAAGGTTGATGTAGCTAAAAAGAAAGTAAAAAGCATAATTTGGCCACTCTCAACAAGAAAAGTACCATAAAATGCAAAAGATGGCCGGGACATAAAAAATTAGCGCGTGGGCAAAAGCCAAGCATGAGCTCTACCCTTTATCATCATGGCCATCACCCTAGTTCCTAGGGACCCTATATGAGCCCTTTGCATCATTATGGAACCCATGATTGTCCCAATCCCTAGTGAGCGATGAAATACCCAACCTTAAGGGGGTATTCGTTGCTATATCATTCACATCATGCTCTCATTCCTTGGAGCCCTGAGCAGTTATAAAAAGAAAAATTAATTAAAGGCAAAAGGCATATGAAGAAAGGTGGAAAAGCAAAGGTTGGGGTAACTCATGTACCACGATTGCTCCCTTCTACATTTATACACCCTTTTGTGGGTTTCCTTTATTATAACTACCCTTGTACCATGGCATGTGGCCTGGAGCCTTCCTTATTGCCCCAATCTGTTCAATCATTATTTCATATGACACTTGCCATTTGACGGATGTACCATGGACATGTCATTTCCTTTGTAATATTCCTTTTTTTTGGTGTCACCTATTATAGGGTTAGGATGGACTTCCAAAGTTAGTAGACAAGTCACAGGTACAGGTTGGCGTCATCAGCGGGCCCAGGGGCTTTTTGGAGGAGTTTTGAGGAGTTTCTATGAGATCAGCTGGCATTCGCTTGATATATTCCATCATCCGAGCAGTTTGCCTTTCGTTCCGGTGCATTCTAACAACTTTCGGAAAACTGAGTTATTTTTGGGCTTAACTCAATTAATTACGCTCAAGGTGGCATTTCGGGAGGAGTACATGATAGAACACCTTAGTGTAATAGTTCATTGGAACCAGGGCGAGGATATTTACATGATGGGACAGTTGGACATGAGTTTCAGTGACCCGAGGAGACATGGTAGCCAATTTAATCTTTCCTGCATTAAAAAGGAATATTTTAATAAGAGGGAAAAGTGCTCCATGAATAAAATAATAATAAAATAAGGCTCTAGAAGGATCCAGAAGATCTATAAAAGAAAAGGAGGAGGCCATTGAGGGATATCTTGGATTAGATCATTTTCTTGTGTGAGAGGTTTGAGAACTTGGTTCTCTACTCTATTGGTAGCCCCAGGACAGAAACCCTCGGGTGATTTGTGAGTGTTGGACGAAAACCCAACTTTGTTTGAGGAGACTTCATTCAGAAGTTTCGCAGAGCTTCAGGGATATTGCAGTGGAGATCATTTAGAGCTTCAATCGGTGCTTCAGTGGATTTAGTGGTCGCTGTTGCCAGAGGGAGAGTGCAACAGTCAGTTTTGGAGGCCAGCGCAGTGCAACAGTGCAGTAGATTCTTTGTAATATTCCCAATTAGCCTTGCTAATTGGAATATTTCATTTTTGCTTTATTTTTCCGCTTTAGCTAGAAATAATAAATAAAGTGAGAAATAAGAGGGGTCACCTCACTTTAGTCACCTCACTTTATAAATAAGGTGTTCTTTTCCTAGTAGATTGACGTTGTAACTTAGAGAGGGGGCCTTGGGGGTCCACATGAATATGATGGGGGAGGCATCAGGCTGACCCAAGGTAAACTGCGCAGGTCAAAGGAGAGTAAGGACGCAGTTGAGTTTTGGAGAGAGTTTGGCACTATAAAAGGAGAGGTTCTCACCTCATTTGGATCATTCATGATTTGATATTATTATTGAGAGCCAGACTTCTGTCTGCTTCAGCACGCCGGTTGTTTAGTCGGTCTGCAGCACTGTTTAGTGCAACCGAGTGTCTCCGGTCGGAGATCTCACCCTTAGCCTCGGGGGACTTCGAGTGCCTGCCCTGGTAAGGTTATTTCCGGTTTCACCCTTAGCTTCGGGGGACTTCGAGTGCTGCCCAAAGAAGGTTACATTACGAGTACACCTTTCGGTTCCCGGTAGCAAAGTAGCAGGGTTTAAGTGCGAGATTTGGAGAGGAGGCCCTCTTGTCGGAGGCACGCGATTCGGAGAGGAAAAGGAACATTTGTTTCGGGGAAGAAGAGGACGATCGACGCCAGGAGAGTGAGGACGCTATTCCGGGGAGGACGCGGTCCGGATATGAGCGAGAGAAAACGGCCGGCCGGAGAAGGAAGGACGCGAGATCGAGTCTTGGGTAGGGACGGCTGTCCCGGTTCGAAGAGGAGGACGCGGATACGAAAGGCATTGATAGATCCGGCCCAACGGGGGGTAGATGCGAGCGGATGTTGCCAGATCTAGTTCTGTGTGGTGCAAGTCGGAAGGTATGCTTGCTGATCAATTTGTTGGGAGATTGCAGATCTGAGGAGATATTGGCAGATCTAGCCTAGATCTGAAGAGATAACTCCAGCATAGATCTGAAGGGTTGATAGCAGATCTGACCTAGGAGGACGCAGATCAGGAGGGATAGGACGCAGATCTGGTTTGGAGGCTTCAGATCCAGCAGATCTGAGCATTCAGGAGGCAGATCCACTAGGTAGGACGCTGATCTGAGGAGCAGGCTTGTGTGAGGTGGGCTCAACAGCGTTTTCTAGCATTCAGTAGCTGATCCATCTATCTGGAGGTTTGGTGATTAGTGCTTCATCTGTTTCTGCGCTGTCACTAGCAGAGACAGCGTTTTCCATTGATGAGGGTTTGGAGTTTTGAGATCAACTATTTTCCAGTCTTCAGCTCATAGTACCAGCGCAGTCCAGCTTCGGTCTTCAGAGCAGCTAGGACGCTGTCCTTGTTGTAGCCATTATTTATCTGAGAGGGTCTCCACTTGCCTAGGGCAAGGATAGGTGCACTTACTCTGATTCTTCTTGTACTCCTCTCTATGTACTTTCAGATTAATAAAATGGCTCAGTTTTCTGGCATCCTATGTGTAATTGTTCAGTGATCTGGTTCAGCATTGTATTTTCTATATCTGTCTGGCATATTTCTGTTTATTACTGGTTATTTCCCTTTGGGGATATTACAGTGGTATCAGAGCATAGATCTGGCTCAGCCTGTGGTGCTAGCAGTCTATGACGCCCGGGGATAACCCCTACATCCATCGGAAGAGTCTTTTCGGGGGAAGTGATTCTGATTCAGAGACAGAACAGCGGAATCCAATGGAAGACATAGCTGAGAAGTTGGATACACTCATCCATCACATGCAGGATGTAACCAAGAGGGTTGCAGCTGTAGAGGTAGCACAGAGAGAATCCCCTAGGGTTCACCAGGTAGGAGAAGGATCGGGCGTGTCTCGCTACATACCAGACGCTATTCCCATTGTGACAGCGCAGAGACCCTATATGCCCACATTCGAAGACGCAGAGACAGGAGTGCGGGGTGGTGCACAGAGGGTCAATTCCGCACCCACGCGACCCACCATGCCTACCTTTTCGGTAGAGGACGAGGGGTCGACAGCACCAAGAGATGGGGGTCCAGCTCAACATGCGGCCATTTTTGCAGACTGGCAGGGCCTAGGTCAGGCGTTCATGGATGCTTTCCCCTTAGATCGCTATATCCAGTTCCGATGTGGCGGCAAAGCCCATGAGCAGGACCAACACAAGGGACGTGGATCCCACCGTGATAGTCACCGTGCAGCGAGTAAATTCCATTTGCCGATGTTTGATGGTTCGCCGAAGACTACGGCAAGGTCCTGGGTGGAGAAGCTGGACATCTATTTTCAGCTTAACCAGATGCCAGAGAGGGAGGCCATTAAGATGGCTGCATTGCATTTAGAGGGTGAGGCCCAGGACTGGTGGTTTCATGGGATGACAACACTAGGACATGCCGCAGTGACGACATATGCTGAGTTCACCAGGAGAGTGGTGGAGCGTTTTGACAAGAAGGACCCGGAGCAGCCTTTCTTTGAGCTAACCAAGCTTAGATAGACGGGGAGTGCAGAGGCATACATCTCAGACTTCTTGAGGGTCTCAGTGATGGTACCTGACTTATCGACAGCTCGGATGGTCTATATGTTTGTGGAGGGGCTGTCAGAGCCACTTCGTGGCCTAGTCCGGTCAAACAAACCGGCTACACTGCAGGATGCTATCAGTAGGGCTCGAGACTTACAGGATGTCTTGCCCAGGACTCGGCCACCTTATCCCCAGAGACAGGCTTTCCAGCCTAAGGGGAAGGACACGAGGGCTCCGCCTCCCAAGGCGAATCCAGGACGAGGACAGTTTGATGATGAGGCCAGGAGAGAGCTGAGACGGAAGCGATTATGCTTCACTTGCCAGGAGCCGTGGGCACCGGGACACAAATGTACGGCAGGGAAGGCACATTTCATAGAGGTCTTTTCCGAGAGCAGCGGGGAAGAGGATGAGGTGGATGATGAGGAGGCAGGAGGATGTTATGCAGCGCAGAGTACCTTACCACCTCCACCACCCGATGCAGGTGGGGCATCATTCGCACCTACTGGGGGAGCTCTAGCAGCATTACGAGGAGTCCCCAAGTATCTGACATTGCGTGTACGAGGGACAGTGCGTGGACAGAGGGTTTCGGTCTTAGTCGACAGTGGGGCTACCCACAACTTCATTGATGCCCAGATGGTTGCACGGAGAGGCATACCGACGGAGGGCTTTGATGGGTTTTCCGTTTTGGTACCAGGAGATCAGACCATGGCTTGTGCTCGATATGTACCAGAGTTATCAGTGACGATGGGCACCTATACATTGATCGATCACTTCTTTGTGATGGACATCCCGGACACCAATGTGATATTGGGAGTTCAGTGGCTTATTACTCTGGGGAAGGTCACAACAGATTGGAAGGCCTTGGAGATGGAGTGGGATGATCCCAAGACGAGGAAGCATGAAAAGATACGAGGGCAGAACACATATCCACCTCAGACAGTATCGGCACACAGCATGGAGGCGACATTCCGCAAGGGAGATATAGAGTGGGCAGTAGAGTTGCGGGCATCAGAGGCAGTAGATACAGGACGGACGGTGCACCCTGATCTACAGACTCTCCTCGATAGATATGCGGTAGTTTTTGGAGACATTCCGCCAGGACAGCCACCAGATCGGGGGTTTGAGCACACGATCGAGCTGGAGCAGGGGATACAGGCATTGATCACCACACCATATAGGCATCCCAAGGCCTATCGGGATGAGATAGAACGGGCCATTCAGGAGTTGCTGGCCCTTGGGCACATTCGACCCAGCACCAGTCCTTTCGCTTCTTCAGTAGTGCTGGTGAAGAAGAAGGACGGTACATTACGCATGTGCATTGATTACAGGGTTCTGAACAAGAAGACCCTGAAGAACAGGTACCCCATTCCCAGGATCGACGAGCTGATGGATGAGTTGAGAGGAGCACGGTTCTTCTCAAAGATTGATTTGAGATCCGGGTACCATCAGATACGCATGAGGGAACGGGACATTCCCAAGACCGCTTTCAGGTGTCATTATGGGCACTTTGAGTTTCTGGTCATGCCATTTGGGTTGACCAATGCACCTGCTACTTTCCAGTCTTGTATGAACCACATTTTCAGGGATCATCTGAGGAAGTTTGTGCTGGTTTTCTTTGGTTTTCTTTGATGATATCCTTATATACAGCAGGACTTGGGAGGAGCATCTCCAGCACATTGAGACGGTCTTGCACATTCTGGAGGAGCAGCAGTTCTTTGCCAAGCTCTCCAAGTGTGAGTTTGGATTGACGGAGATGCTGTATCTGGGACACATCATAGGAGTGGACGGGGTGAGAGTCCACGAGGAGAAGATCCGGGCTATCAGGGACTGGCCAGAGCCACGGAATGTAACAGAACTCCGAGGGTTCATTGGTATTTGCACCTATTACAGGAAGTTCGTCAAGGGCTTCTCTCAGCTTGCTGCACCCCTCACGGAGTTGACGAGGAAGGGAGCATTCGGTTGGTCGGATATTGCACAGCGAGCTTTTGATAAGCTCAAGGAGGTGATGAGCAGTTGCCCAGTGTTAGCACTACCTGATTTTACGCAGCCCTTTGTCCTAGAGTGCGATGCATCAGGAGAGGGGATTGGAGCAGTTTTGATGCAGGAGGGTCATCCGATTGCGTTTGAGAGCCGGAAGCTCCTTCCACACGAGAGGCTATATCCCATATATGACAAGGAGATGCTGGCCATCATGCATGCATTGGCCAAATTCCGGCAGTACCTGGTAGGGGGCAGATTCAGGGTGAGGACAGATCATAACAGCCTGAAGTACTTTCTGGAGCAGAAACAGTTGCAGGAGAGGCAGCAGAAGTGGATCAGCAAGATCCAGGCTTATGACTTTGACATAGAGTATGTCAAGGGGAAGAATAACGTGGTGGCTGATGCCCTTTCCCGTAGACCAGCCACGCTGTCACTCATGAGCTTGGACGCTGACTGGAAGGCTCGACTACTGGTTGAGTACTCCAAAGATAGATTTGCATGCGAGGTACTGGATGGACAGGTAGCAGATAGCAGATACAGGGTGGCCGATGAGGTCATCTATTACAGGGACAGGATCTTCTTGACTGAGGGATCTCAGCTCAAGGAGAAGATACTCCAGGCTTCACATGATTCACCATTGGCGGGCCATCAGGGGTTCACCAAGATGTACAGGGCCATCCGGGAGAGGTTTGCATGGAAGGGTCTCAAGGAGGACGTACTCCGGCATGTCAGGGAGTGCGAGGTTTGTCAGCGGAACAAAGGAGAGATGAGCCATCCCGCGGGGTTGCTGCAGCCACTTCCCATTCCGGAGGGGAAATGGGAGAGTGTTTCGATGGACTTCATCACGGGGTTGCCCACAGTACAGGGCAAGGACTGCATCTTCGTAGTAGTTGATCGGCTAACGAAGTATGCTCATTTCTTCGCCATTTCGGCACATCACACAGCGGCACAGGTGGCAGAGTTGTTTTTCCGGGAGGTTTTCGGATTGCATGGTCTACCCAAGACCATTGTTAGTGACAGGGACAGCCGTTTTATGGGTGGATTTTGGCAGGAGCTCTTCCGACTAGTGGGGACCGAGTTGACACCGAGCACTAGTTATCATCCCCAGACGGACGGGCAGACGGAGATAGTTAACAAGTGGCTAGAGGGCTACTTGCGTAACTACGTCAACGGGCAGCAGAGAGCGTGGCTGAAATGGCTACATCTGGGCGAGTACTGCTACAACACAACCCACCATATGTCTATCGGTATGACACCTTTCTATGCATTATATGGATATCATTCCATATCTTTTGTGGAGATGATGTTTGGTGTTAGCAGGGCTCTGCGAGCCAAGTTATGGATCCAAGAGAGCCAAGATATCCTCCAGACTCTCAAGGAAAACATAGCCACAGCACAAAATCAGCAGAAGTTGTATGCTGATAAGGGTCGGGTGAAGAGACGCTTTGAGGTAGGGGACCTAGTCTACCTACGGTTACAGCCATACCGACAGTCTTCGCTCAAACAGAAGGGGGCAGAGAAGTTAAAGCCTCGTTTTTATGGACCATACAGGGTGATACGCAGGATCGGGCAGGTTGCATATGAGTTGGAACTGCCCCAAGGCAGCCGGATTCATAACATCTTCCATGTATCATGCCTGAAGAAGGCACTGGGTCAGCATGTGACAGTCACCGGGGAGCTACCGCCTACAGATGATGAGGGGCACTTGGTGTTACAGCCGGAGGCCATTATTGACACCAGGGAGAGACAGCTGCGGAGCAGGAAGATCAGAGAGTTCTTGGTGAGATGGAAGAATTTGCCGGATGAGGATGCCACTTGGGAGGATGAGAGGATCTTACAGCAACCATCACTTCAGTTGCTTGAGGACAAGCAACGTTTTGCCGGGGGAGACTGCAATATTCCCAATTAGCCTTGCTAATTGGAATATTTCATTTTTGCTTTATTTTGCTGCTTTAGCTAGAAATAATAAATAAAGTGAGAAATAAGAGGGGTCACCTCACTTTAGTCACCTCACTTTATAAATAAAGTGTTCTTTTCCTAGTTGATTGACGTTATAACTTAGAGAGGGGGCCTTGGGGGTCCACATGAGTATGATGGGGAGGCATCAGGCTGACCCAAGGTTAACTGCGCAGGTCAAAGGAGAGTAAGGACACAGTTAAGTTTTGGAGGGAGTTTGGCATTATAAAAGGAGGGGTTCTCACCTCATTTGGACATGCATGACTTAGTGTTATTATTGGGGAGCGCTAGACTTACGTGCGCCCGGCCCACGCCGGTTGTTTAGTGGGTCTGCAGCACTGTTTAGTGCACGAGTGTCTCCGGTCGGAGATCTCACCCTTAGCCTCGGGGGACTTCGAGTGCCTGCCCTGGTAAGGTTATTTCTGGTTTCACCCTTAGCTTCGGGGGACTTCGAGTGCACGCCCTAGTAAGGTTACATTACGAGTACACCATTCGATTTATTAGCAAAGTATCAGTTAGGTGCGGATTTGGAGAGGAGGAGCCCTCTTGTGGCTGCGCAGTTCTGAGGAGGAAGGACGCTGTTTCAGGAGAGGAGAGGACGCTGATCAGCCTAGGAGAGTGAGGACGCTGTTCCAGGGAGGACGCAGTCCAGATCTGAGCAGAGAAAACGCTGGCTAGGAGAAGGAAGGACGCAGACCAGTCTTGGAGTGAGGACGCTATCCAGTTCTGAGGAGGAGGACGCAGATCTGAAGGCACATTGATAGATCCGGCCTTGGAGAGGGTAGATCTGAGCAGATATTTGCAGATCTAGTTCTGTATGGTGCAGATCTGAAGGTATAGCACTAGATCCAGCTTGGGAGATTGCAGATCTGAGGAGATATTGGCGAGATCTAGCCTAGATACGAAGAGATAACATCGAGATCCGGCCTTGACAAGATGCGAAAGAGATATTATCGGATCAGCACGATCCCCGAAGGGTTGGTAGCGGTCGGCCCTGGGAGGCGCGGTCCCGGGGGGAGGGATAGGACGCAGATCTGGTTTGGAGGCTTCAGATCCAGCAGATCTGAGCATTCAGGAGGCAGATCCACCAGGTAGGACGCTGATCTGAGGAGCAGACTTGTGTGAGGTGGGCTCAACAGCGTTTTCTAGCATTCAGTAGCTGATCCATCTATCTGGAGGTTTGGTGATTAGTGCTTCATCTGTTTCTGCGCTGTCACTAGCAGAGACAGCGTTTTCCATTAATGAGGGTTTGGAGTTTGAGATCAGCTATTTTCCAGTCTTCAGCTCATAGTACCAACGCAGTCCAGCTTCGGTCTTCAGAGCAACTAGGACGCTGTCCTTGTTGCAGCCATTATCTATCTGAGAGGGTCTCCACTTGCCTAGGGCAAGGATAGGTGCACTTACTCTGATTTTCTTGTACTCCTCTCTATGTACTTTCAGATTAATAAAATGGCTCAGTTTTCTGGCATCTTATGTGTAATTGTTCAGTGATCTGGTTC